>JAOYSI010025839.1:12634-26077 GCA_025775065.1 Hiodon alosoides | reverse complement strand
CTCTGCCCACCCCCTCCCTCCTGGCTGATTTCAGTGCCATTCTGCTCATAGCCATAACACTAGTCACCGTGACCTCTGCCCACCACAGTTCACAGTAGTATGTGCGGCCTTATGGCTGGTCACTAGTTGAAAATACTCTCAAAACAGGCGTAATCTTAAGGCTGTGGGTGGATTGAAGACTACTCCAAACCATTTAGTTTTCAGCTGGCATGATTACTTCAGTATTTCCCAAATTTTAAAGGCTGTGCGTGAGCTATGTGGAAGCTGGAGGCAGACGGACAGACAGTCGTTTCAGTGCTTGCGCTTGCTTCGGCGTTAGCTAAGATGTAAAAACGGCGAGGGGGATTCATAACTACGGCATGTGGAAAGTCGTTCTGCCCGTGTGCATTGTCTCATCAGCCCGGAGAAGTTTTTTTGTCTTGTCATGTGAAGTAAATAAAACGTGGCTTTTGCTTCCCTTGGCGATCACAGAGTTGCAGATACGGGTTTTTGTACTTTTACAAGGCCTTTGTTTGCTCCCCGGCACTGTGATTTGGCAGGGCAGCGTAGTGAAACTGGCAGAATGCTGGCACGGGCTGTGTAAACGTGCGGCCGGGGGTTCGGGCAGCTCTGTAAGACCTTTGCTCTCCACACGGCCCTCCCTGCAGAAAGTTTACCGCGCTGAGAGAGCGCTTTGAATGTGGATCAGTCCACACCTTTCTCCACGAACCCCTTTGCCAATAAAATAATCAGAGCCTGGGGTCGTTTAGGCGGATGCCGGTTAAATTTAATGAAGCAGGCAAGAGAAGATAATAGAATCTTTTTTCTAAGTTTTGTGTAGCTTTTAAAAAAAAAAAAAAAAAAAAAAAAGATACATTTTGTGTGCCGTTGAATTGAATCCCTTACATAGGGGCAGACATTTATGGTTTCTGGCAGCCCTTGCAGTTTTTCAAATATGTTCTAATTAGACTGAGCATTTCTGAACAAGATCGTTGGAAACAAAAAGTACCATTCAGCCAGTGTGAGCATCGGCACTACTGTTGCCAGGCAACACAGCAGACCCGGGGCCAGAAAGAGAAAAAAAGCAGAAAGCTGAAGGATCCTTCTGTGCTCCACAGAGGGGGCGAAAGGTGGGTTGGGAGGGCAGACTCGGGTCGTAGGGCATAACAGAAGTGTACAAGGATGGCGTGTTCTGTCTGAAGAGAACGCCTCCGTGCCGTCTTCCATAACACAACGCACAGCGAGAAGGCAGTTTCCTGTGTCTCTCTGGCTCTCCGTCGAGCAGTGTACTTGACTTATGAAGTCACCTCTTTGGTCCTGTTTCCTGTGCGAGAGAATGATGAATCATGGGACCGTTGGCATGGCGTCACTCTATCCGCTATCTGGTACCGCCGCCCAAGTGAAGAACGGCGATCGCTGTTGCGAGTTTGATTATTATCGCTTGCCCGCGATGAGCTGATGAGCTTCTGTGCCGTAAACAGCGCACCAGCCCATCAATCGGAGTAAGGCGATAACGTCTGCTGTGTGCCAACACTGCTGCGAGCCAAGAAAGGGAACCTGGCAGGAACAGGAACCAAATGGCACCCGCTCACCGAGGGAACCGCGCCAACGCCACGCCAACCTTGTCGAAGATGGCGCGCATCATGCCCGTCGTGCCACAGTCACCTGCTTCTTTTTTCTTTTCGTTTCGGGAGCTGCGCTCGTTCTCGACAGCCAGGCCCGTCCAGCGATTATCTCGCTCTGGTGTTGGCCCGGCTGCTCGTTGTCCAGTTTCCATGCACCAGAGGGTGGTCTCATTATCTCAGCGGCGCTGAGGTCTGTCGATGGAATGCCAGCCGCCTGCCTGGATGCATGCTCGGGGCGGAATCCAGCCGCCAGACCACCATAGCTGTACGCGGCTCCGTGTATGTGCAAAAACAAGATGCCATAAATGGGGGTGGGGGGTCGTGTTAGGAATGAAACGTATCAAGAAAGGAATTAATGTTAGAGCTTCTGGACACGTGATCGGCTTGGCGTGGTGGTTCTGAGTGGCGTCAGCCCTCGTCGTTCTCCATTTTGCTATTCGCGGTCTCGGATTTTAAGAGATATCCAGCTTTCCATCGGCGCGGTAAAATAAAACCGAAACGCTGTATATTCACAAAGCCGTTTGCATCTCCTTTTCCCTCACTCTCGTTGTAGTAAAGCATTCCAGCAGCGTCGGAGGAATACGCTCCTTCTCCGTCTGCAGGCACGGCCGTCTTTAACACTCTTCCAAGACGGATAATTTTGTGGATAAGCCCTCGTAAATTCAGTGAAATCTAACCGATTTCTCCAGTGTCCTCTTCTCCGTCGGTTGCCGTTTTCCCACTGCCGTTATTTTTTATTTCAATAGTTCGAGACACAACTTCCCATCCCTTCTAACTCAATCAGGGGCTCTCTTAATGGAGCGCAAACTTGGCCCGTCTGTGGAGGGATTCATGATCAGTCTAATGGATTCCATAACTGATGGACAGCCTGATACTAGGTCTTTGGAGCCAGTGTCTCCTGCTTTTTACGAACCTAGAATCTTGATTCAAAATTTGAGTTGTCTCTGCATTTGGTGCTGTAGAAAAAATTATAATAAAACATTTCTGAACTAAAGAGTTTGGCATTTATGTGGAGGATATTTAGGTAACCTCTCTATTATTAATGTTCACATTTTAAGCCTTTACTAGCCCAAACAGTTTTTAAACTTTACGGAAAGCCAAAAACTTTTTCTGTTTCTAGTCTTAAAACTACACATTTACTTTTAGTATGCAGTCTGTTCACCCACAGCAGAGGTTAAATAAGTATTAAAATCATATGTTACATTGTTGTGTATGTCAGCCAATTCAATGGTTTTGGGTGCGAGCCAGGAAAGCATAAATAAACAGGTATTGAACAATGGATTGGATGTCTTGTGAATGCGCTGAATCGGAGCGGATCATGGCACAGAGAGGGTTAAGGGATGTAACCTGGAACGGGCGGACTTCCGCTTCACTTCACCGCGGTGGTCTGATTTGGGAAACGGCGCTAACTACCTGCCTGATTTACTCCGGGGTCAGCCCCCAGCTTCCCTCACATTGTACGGAATTTATATTGACCCCTGTGTTGATTGTGCGGGGGGGTGGCGGTCTCGTGCAAGGCCTGTGAACGCCGTGGGCTGTAGCCATGTTTTTCCACAGGAATTCTTGCATTCTTCTTCAGGGTCAGAGCGGGTGTTTTGGTGAAGAATTTCACTCGCACCACTTTACTGTGTAACTATTACTGTATGCTGTACCTAGTCCCTCTGCGTAAACAACCTCTGAATTTATATTGTTTTTTTGTTTTTTTTAAGGATATTATTTATTTTTATTCTGTTAAAAATTGATGAAGAAAAATCCACAAGCGTAATAGAATCTACAAAACTTTAGAGGTGCCTCGGTGTCCAATAAAAATTGGTGTCTTTTAACATATTATCGGTCTTCGCTAGGGCTGCATACATTTGCTTTCTCCTCGTTCCAGTTGCCATCCTAAGTCCAGTCTCTGTTTACCTTCAGAGCGATCGCAACCACGGCCACCCACCTCTCTGATTATTCCCTGGCCTTATGACCTCACCCGTGACTCACTGGCACTGGCCGTTCGTAGCGGGGCTCGGGACATTATACTGTGAGAGGATGCACCATTGTCAGTGACCGAAGGAATCCGGCTCCCGTTGACCCCTGGATTTCTGGCTCGTGGCCCACTTGGAGTGGAGAAAGAGCCCTTTATAACGCCACTGTACGTGAGCTTCCTGGTGGGGCTTCCATACGTCTCCAGTGTCACGTCCACGGGCGATCCGCCTCCAGGTGAAAGGGAACATGCCTGGTTCCTCCTGTTTTAACGGGCCGTCCTTTTTAATAAAACAATAACGTGTGGAAGCTTCCTGCGTTTCGTTGTTTTCCCAGGACGGATCAACATATTTTCTGCGGGCTTCCATACATGCATACGTGCAAAGGATAAGTTCAGTGGCTTCTGAAAAGGTGGTCAAAAGGATCGCTCGCTGGCACGTTCTTTTTTTGTACGTGTTGCCTCTAATGTATGGTAACGTGCGAAGCGCCCTTCTTAAATTATGACGTTTTTGTGAGCGTGTTTGTGAAGACGTTGGAAAAGGAGCACGGCAGAGAATGCCGTCTGCCTGCAATTGAAAGCAGTAGTTTACGAAGGCCCTTTTGTTAATAATCTCTACTTGGAGCAGGTGATTCCCAACTTGCATACATCCGTTAATCAGTGACATTATTCTGCAATGTCAAGTACGCTGGGTAAATTCAAATGCCACTTAAAACCTTATTGTCCCATTTGGTAAGGTCTGCGGTTGCTGGGTGGCTGAGACAAGCTGTTTCATATCTGTAGTCTAATATTAGTGTCAGATTAATACGTTTCAGAATTCCTGTCTCTGTCGTTTGCCTGAAAACTCGTGTTTCCATCCACAATCCAAGGAAAACATTATTGAGAGCATTTCGTCAGTCAGTGAAGTGTGCGTCTGTGTAATTAGTTATGCTTCCCCCATTTTAAAGTAATGGATATCTGGATTGCGGCCAATTTTAGTTGACTTGCTGGTTATCAGATGTTAGGTCAGCTAGCCTATTACGCATAATGGTGCCTGTTGTCAGTACAGTTTTTGGGTATAGTTTTCAGCGTTCTTAGCTTATCAACGTTGCATTGGTGTTGATGTCCAACTTAGGATCTTTAAGTTGTAAAAATCCAGCTACCAGAAATGTGGATACTCTTCATAAAACCTTTGAGCGCCAAAAAAAGTACTGCTGGGATTTATTTTAGTTTTTACTCGTTAGAATCAGGATGCGGCATTAGATACTTACTCTTTTTTCATTTAACTTTCCCTAAGTCAATATCATAAAAAAGGTCTCTAAATGTTTCTGCGTGCCATTGTGAAGACATTTAAGAAGCTTCAAAGGTTTGTCTATAACAAAAAAACACCAAAAAAACATTTCCCCCCCCTAGAACACATGTAAATATTTACAATTTTACAGCTTTGATGACTAAATAAGTGTACTGAAATTTAGCTTCGTCATCTGGTTGCAATTATGGACCTAAATTACAGCTAATGATTTCCTTGAGGAAAAGAACAGTAGCTAAATGAAACAATTTGGTCTGTCCTAGTCCTACTTACTCACTTAATTCCTTTTCATGTCTATTCTTTGTCTCTCGGATTGGTTAAAACGACTGAACGCGCGAAAGGTGGCGAGGTTAATATTTTAATGTGACCCATTTCACATGGTTGCGTGCGGCCATAGAGTGTTAACCGTTATGCAAATAATCTCAGGAGAGTTGAAGTCGTCGGTGATAATCCTGTTTTGACAGATATTGACTTATACGGCCAGTACCTCACCGTGACTATGGTGTCAAGCCGTGTGTAATGATGCTGTATTGTTAATGAACAGACTGTGGCTTCGATCCCCTGTGAGTGCCCGAGCAACAACAGGGCGCCAAAAAGACGTAACTGCAGTCACGCGGGTAGCGAGACAATGCATGTTAACTGAACAGCACATCTGCTATCTCGCACTGCTCAGTGTGCGTCAATGTGTCCTGCTGTCTCCCCGGGCTTTCTTGGAGCCGGGCCCTGCTCGGCCTGCCTGCTGGGGTGGCGCCGTGTGTCAAAAGCGCTTATTAAGATGCCACTGAGGGTAGGAACTGTATTACATGGGTCCACTTCCACATCTGTGTCCAATCTGGGGCCGGCCAATCAGAGCGGCCCCGCTCGCAGTTGCTGAGTGCTTCTGGAAAATGTGAGTAAGACAGAAAGCGTGCAGGGAGGGAGGGAGGCAGCAAGCATACACTGCTCCAGAGTTTTGTGTCATCGCATTAGTTTGTGTAGCTAAGGATCTTCTCAGTGACGGGTACAAAAAACCGCTCAATAATGACTTTGTTCTGTATACGAACGTATATGTTCGACTGCAACTTTTCAAACGTCGTCGTAGCTGCAAGAGGCTGGTTCTGTCTGCGTCTCAGTCGAACTTTGTCAGGGGTGGATGCGGGGATACTTGGCGAAAGACAAGTATTTGCTTTACTTCCCTTGTTTATACTCTGGTTCATCTGCTCATTGGCGTGGCGCACACAAGTAGTGTGATGTCATTGTTTTTTTGGCCCAAGACAAACCTGGCGATCTCAAAACGGGTGACGGCAGTCGAGCCGTTAAACGTTTCTCTGTGAAACAAAAAAGCTAGCCTTTTCCCCCGCGAGAGTCGTCGCACTGCTGGCAGAGCCCGGTCCGCGGGCGGTGCCGATCGAGGGAGGGAGTCCGTGCTGGTTCTCTCGGGCTCCTAGCCAAACATCGCAGTTGCCTGTGGGTTCACAGTGCCATCCGCAGGAACGTGGCCCGTGTGCGGTCGGCGCTGGGCCGCTCACATGGGCCTCCGTTGCGTGCTGTGAGTTAAATGACCCAACAGTTGGAAGATGGGTGGAGTCTGTCAGGGTTTGGAGCATCAAGCTGAGATGCGATAGCGCTATTGAAGTTTCCAAACTGGGGCGAAGAAGTATGAGAAGTTGTCTAAAGAAGCATTGAAGGTGGGAGGCTCAGCATGAGTTTAGATTAGCGAAACGGATATGCGTGATTATAATGCCTTGTAGCCCTGGCTCTGTGAACACGTTCCTACCTAATATAACTTTGGCTCATAGGCTGCTTGAAGCCAAACTGAATGTTCAGGAAGGCCCTGCTGCTCGAGTTCTGGATCACAGATGATTTCCACTGATTGAGGACTGCAAATAAAATGTAGACGTCTGCCACAGAGCAGAGCGGGTTTTATACTGCTTCCTGTGCAGACACTGTAGATCTGGAGATAATGAAGAATAGAACCGTTGGAGCCCGTTTCTACCCAAGAGTAGTCTGAGGAAGCCCCCCCTCCCACACAATCCCTCCTATCTACCTCGACCAGAGGCCCCCTACCCTCTCTTTTGCTGATAGTAGTGCACCCATGTTGCGTCTGTAACCATGGCAACCCGGGAGCTGGTGGCTTACAGATGCTAATTCTGAATGCCGTCGCTCACGTTTTTTACGGTGGATCCGAGGCAAGCCTGAGCCCTTGTGCTGGCGTGACGTGCTGTGGAGTGAAATTGATAGCTGGTGACGTTATTTTCAAAGACTTAAGTGAAGGGAACGGGCTGTCAATCAGACAAGGGCCTCACTAATGTATAACGAAGTGCCACTTGATGAGCGGGTACTGGTTCTTTACAGTTTTTCACCGAAACTTTTCTTGGCGAGCACCAACAGACATGTGCAGACTTCATGTGGAGTCACAGTGATTTTTATGCTATTACATAGTTACACACCTCCTCTATAGAGCGTCCATTCGCTCGGATGTATCCTCTGCCCGGTATTTTAATACAGGAATAAGGAGTATTTACTCAGTAGTGACGGCTGTGCCTTGCACTGTGTATAATGCAAAGCTGTTGTGTTTATCAGCACGTGCGCCGTTCCTTTTTCACTTCAGAGTCAATGCAGACTGCTCTTGCCGGAAAGGCTGCATGCCAGGCGTACGTTGAAGATCCGCTTCCTTTCAAAGTCGTCTAGACTTCGCCTTTGTCCGCGTGTTCCGTTGGCAGGTGGCGGTATAACTGGCGGGCTCATTGAAAAGTGCGCCCGTTGGTGATGCCGCGAGGCGTCTCCATTCCCAGGCATTTTCACGTCTGGGCGCGAATGCAGATGTCCCCACCAACCCTCCCCTTGTTGTGTCCCCGCAGGTCTACCCGCCGCTGCCCAACGAAGCCGAAATCGCGCACACTAAAAAGCTTTTCCGCCGGAGGAGGAATGACCGCCGGTAAGTAAACGGAGAGGGCTCCCCCTGCTGACGAGGAGGGCTTTCTGCCCCGTTAGGGTTCAGCGTGGTTGCACTGAGAACAGAACAGTGAGATGGTTTTCGATGATAGCGGACCACCAGCAGAGGTCATCTTTTGTCTCCTCCGCCCAGCTGAGGAACCCTTTGGACCGGGCTCTTAACTGCCGTTTGCTGGCGGAAAATGAAACAGTGGGTGGCATCAGAGTTTTTGAATGTGAAAGAGAGATGACACACTTTTTTTTTTAAAGGTACTTAAATTCCCCTGGAGCCTTTTTCTTCTCTGCGTGTGTCAGACAGTTCAGGAGTACAACGATCCACTCGTTGGCAAAGACACGTGCCGGCTGCATCTTTTATTATGTCGCTGGAAAAATGCCCTGCGGTTGCTAGGGAACTATTTAGGAAGATAATAGCTTGGTCTGTTGAATTAGGTGAATTGAGTTCAATTGTGTGGAACTTGGATATTAAAAAAATTGCACTAAAAGCAGCATTTTCCTGTACGGTGAATGTTGTTGGAAAAAAGTGAAACATTTAAGAAGAATAACTAAATAATAACAGTTCTCTCAGATTTACATATTGTGTATTACTTAGTTTTTCTTTTCTTAAATTAAGCTTAATCAAGAGAGAACCAGAATGTCAGTTTACAGGTATGTCTGTGCTGATTTCCACTACAGCAACCTGTGCTTTAAAAATGTTCTTAATAGGTTCAGTCTTACTGGTGGGATAGCAAATGTTCCAAGGTGTTCTGGGCTTGGAGCAGAGTTCGTAACCCCAGTCCCACACAGCGCCTCTACCAGAGCGACGTCAACTGTTGCCAGTTCTTTAACTTTCGCTCTCTCACTCAGAAGTGTTTTCCAAAAAGTGCTATTAGAATTATACCCTTTTTTAAAGAAAAGAGAGAGAAAAAAGCCAGTCCAGAAGCAGTCGTGTGGGTCTGGCGCCTCTGGCAGGAGGCGGGCCTCAAAAAGCCCAACTGTCTAATTATCCCTGCCACTGGCCCCGGGGATGACCGGGGGTTCAGCCAAGGGGTGGGTCCGTACCCAGGCACATCATTACGCCCTCAGATCTGCCCTTCCCTTCCCTTCCCTTCACACTTCATGCGTTCTGGTTTTCATATCTCAGTCCCAACACCAGGGAACCAGCTCTGGCCCGTGCCTGAGAGAAGCCTCTCATTGCTGTACCCCCACGGCGACCGCGTCGTCTCCCGTACTTCTTACTGGGCTTAATCCGCACAGCGCAGCCCGGAAAGTAACGTATACCATGCAGGCCTTCAGTCTGCCTTTTAAGTTGAAAGTTGGAATTGCATGAAATTAAGATGCAGCCTGGAGGTGCATCTTAGGTGTGCTTAGCATTCAGGTGTGCTTAGCATTCAGGTGTGCTTAGCATTTACCACTGAGGATGCCTGCGTACTTGTTTCTGTTTCTGGCAAAGGCTTTCTGGCCTGTTTACTACAGGACTAGGACTTGCAGAAGAAGCTTTTGAAAGTGCTGTTGACGATGCGTAGAGGAAAGCGTTGACTCAAAGTATCAAAGACGAAAACACAATGGGAATCTAAACAAAATAGCTCCAGGGAGTCAGAGCAGAACTGAAGTTCATATTCCTCAGGTCTGCGATGCTCACAGAAATGTCACGCTATTTTCTAGTATCTGCCTCGATTTTGTTTCTAACCCATAATGTTTTCAAATGTTTTTATTTATTTATTTATTTTACTTTTGCTGAGTTTGAAGGGTACCTGAAGGAATTTGCTTGTTCAATATTATCACGAGTCCTTGAGACTGAGCGCATAAATGATCCCATAGGGAAGGCGCAGTGTAAATAACACTGGGATAAAAAGGAGAAATATTTAAGGCCCCAGACCAGACCCATTAAACTACTCACGCTCTCTCCCTCTCCTCAGTAGACCCCCTTTTCAAAACGAATTTGTCCTGCTGGCTGGTCGCCTCTCGCTGGTGAACACATTTGAATTTGGGTTGTGGACACATGCTGTCGGGCACAGAGGAGGGTTGTGTTTATACAGACTTGAACGGGGAGCCGAGCGGCTAGGTGTATGCGGGCTGACTTTTTATGGCAGGCTTTTTATTAGACGCCTTTTGAACTGGCTTTTAATGCCCGTGCAGGCCCTGGCCAGCGCTGCTCGGGGGCCTTGGGGCTTTACGCAACAGTTCTTTGAAAGTTGAAAGTTTGTGTCCGAAGGAAAACGCGGTCAAGCCGGTGGGCTAACCCGAAACGTTGAGCGAGCGAATCGTTTTCCGAAGGGTGCACTTTAAGGGGCGGCGAGGGTTTTCCTCACGTCCGTCGGTTGGCGATTTTTGGTACGAGCTGAGCGTCGCTCTTTCTAACCCCTTCTCTTTCTTTGCTTTTTTCATTTTAGTGAACGTTTGAACGAACGTCCTGCCAACTTCTGAATCAATTTGCGAGACGGCTTTTGAGCCCAAACGACGTTTAAGCCTTGACTAGGCAGGACCCGTTTTTTTTTTAATTCAGCCTGTTCAGTAGTTGCATGAGATGTCAACCTACATAAATATATCTAAAAAACAGTTGAGTTTCTTGCTAGCACACTGCACCTCTTCCTTTCCTCACAGACACACAAATTAACACCAGCTCACTTGCCCACGAGCGCAGTCAGCGCAGACTTTCAGACACAGCAGCAATAACAGGGGCTAGCGAACGGGCACGTACCCTCCCTGCACGTAATGACCGGTCTGCGCTGAAATGTTTTATTTGTTCGCTTGTTTCTGGTCGGGGCTGCAGTTGAAAGCCCGAGGAGAAGCGACCGGTTTTGCGAGACACATGCGTTTCAAATTAAGCCAGCTTGTCAGCTGGCTTGAAATTAAGCTTGATTTACAGGAATGTGCTTCTCAACTGCTTTTATTCAGAAAACATGTTTTTTTAGCGCTCCCCTAACGTTTTAAAAATGACAGTTTATATTCTGGCAGTGATCATTCCTGCTTAACCTCTCTCGGACACTAGTTTGTTTGTTTTTAATGGGTGCTTGGCCTTTCTTTAACCATTTGCCAACCAGTCTATAAAACTATTGGGAAAGGCATATTGGAATAGAAACAAAAATTAACACTAAAATAAGCTTTTTGTTTTTGTCTATAGTGCATAGCTATTATGGACTATTGTAGATTATTTCTGCCAATGCTAGGCGGCACTTTACTGTTTTCTAATGGATTTTCACACAAGACGAAAATCGGAAATGTGGTTTTACATTTCTGTGGTGTTTCTGTGATGGTTATCAGTAGATATCTTTCTCAGTTTGATGGCTGTTGAAGGACGGCTTAGCAGTGTTTAAGCACTTGTTTCACATGCGGGATCGGTGGTAAAATTGTGTTATTATTGCATCTTACAAGGGTGAATGAGAGTTATTAGAGGCAAAAGGAAACTGTTATTTTTTTAAATGCCAGTGAGTATTTATTAAATATTTGAGTGTGCTTCTCAGTAGACCTTCCAAAGGTCATCTAAATTACTTTAGAGTCTTGAGAGGGCCATTCCACGCATTGAAGGATTCCATCATCCTCTTCCTTTAGAAATGAGGTTTTAATTATTCATGCAGAGCATTTTGGATTACTATCTTTTAGCACTTAAAGGGTGTTTGTACCTTTGTACAGTAAACTTTGAGGAAGTTATCACGCTATCAGGCTCGATCTGTATCTCCACAACTCTCTTTGCGGGTTTTGGTCATTTGCCGTCTTACACACGGCCTGCTATTACATCCAAGTAAGTCTCACTTTGACTCGTCTGACTGAAGCACCTTTGACCATTGTTCAATAGTCCAATTACTGCGGTCCTGTGACTCGTCTGACTGAAGCACCTTTGACCATTGTTCAATAGTCCAATTACCTCGGTCCTGTGACTCATCTGGCTACAGCACCTTTGACCATTGTTCAATAGACCAATTACTGCGGTCTTGTGACTCATCTGGCTACAGCACCTTTGACCATTGTTCAATAGACCAATTACTTTGTTCTTGTTACTAGTCTGACTACAGCACCTTTGACCAATGGCCCGATTTCTGTGTTCCTGTGCATATTTTGGCATGGTGGATTTGTTCCCCTCTTTAACATATGTTTTCTTGTTGCAAACCACTCTAAGCCTGATTTCTGAGAGTCCATTGCTACTCTAAGTGATTAGAGAATCTAAGCATTCTGACAGTTCTTTTTATCCTTTACGTTTACGGTCCACAGGTACCGCTCACCCTTTAGCTATCTTTAGTCTTCTAAATCTGTCTATTACAGATGACATTTCACTGTACTACTTGGTAATGTCAATGATATCACACCGTGGATATCCAGTGATGCTATTTCACTCAATTCTTTCCTTTATGGACAATTCTATGGCAATTTTCTTCAGGGACTTACTGTTTTGCTTTATCATAGATAATCCCATTTAACCTCTATTTTAGCTGAAAATTGATAGTTTATCTGTTTAGTTTTTAAATGATGTTGATTCCAACATTAATGACATTTTACTCGTGTGGGTCAAGAGTGGCTTTCTTCTTCAACAGCCTGAGTGCTGGTAGACTGCAGGTCGTTAAGGTTTTGTTCCCGGATCAGTTCAACCTTTCAGAACCACCACGACAGCGGTTGATCCAGGTGAACACTTCTGACTGCTGGCATGGTAATCTCAGTATTACTGCAGGACCCAGCAATGCGCACCGTGGTTCCAGCGTTCATGAAAATAAATGTAAAAATATTTCCGACTCACAGTGACAGTGTCCTCGTAGAGGAGCGACGTAGCTTGGGTTTTATCCCTGAGGCATAATCAAAGCAACCTGGGGTAGCCTCAGCGCATTAGTGTGTCATCACATTTCACTCTGAGCCACCAAAGCATTCCCATAGCAGCCCCCCCCCCCTCGCCTGCTCCTGCTCCTGCTCCTCAGCCTCCTCTCCTCTCCACAACCTCCTCCATTCAGACCCTGGCACTCTCACGCTTTCAGACACACTCACTCCTCCCAGGACCAGCTGATCGTGGTGCTGCCGGCCGAGGGGAGACGACATGTGACCAGGTCAGTCGCAGCTCCCCGAGGGTGTGGGCTGGTCAATGTGGGGTTCCAGCTTAGGGACCCCTCTGTTGGCAGGGCTATGTTAACTCGGTTAGAACATTCTTCTTGATATGGCGTTCACTGTGTATGTGTTTTTTTGTTAATAGAGCTGAAAAATAATTGTTGTTGTACTTGAGGCTGATCAAACAATGACTGAAATGTCATTGTTATAGCCCCTTTTTACAGTCTTCACTAAGTAATGAACAGAATGCATTTCCCAGAGAAAATCCAAACGCCAGAAAACCAGGAGCCAATTAGGTGAAAAAAGACTGTCAAATTATACCCTGACCCCAGAGGCCGTCGGGAGAGTTCCTGGAAAACATCATAATAGTAGTAGTGCCTTGTTAACTGAGCAAGTGTTAGGAGGTAATAACTACTTCCATCCATTATCTGTTAATGCCCATCACTCAACAGTGCTCCTTAAGAAATACGGAGCTGAAGTGTTCATCTCAAAAACATAAGCTGTGGTTACCCCACTGTAAATTCACATAAATGGCACTTGGCGAGTTGTGTTAGAAAACCAAGATTCTTTGTTTTGCAGAGGTTCACTAACTAAAACCATTGTAGATTTGCTATGAAAATGACCAAAAAATACCCATAGAAAAAACGTTGGTG
>JAOYSI010025828.1:1758-23651 GCA_025775065.1 Hiodon alosoides | reverse complement strand
AATATACCTAGTATTTAAAATATTTTAAATAATTCCTAATACTTCATTATCTTATCAGCGATGATTTGAGTCTTGGCTTGTGTTCTGGTACTGTGGTACAAGTGCATGGCATATTTGTGCCGGATCCAATTTTTTGAATGCAGTACGGTTCCAGCAGCAAAAATTTGGAATTGGGTTGAAATGGATATTGAGGCTGCGTGGAGATGGGCAGCAGACCTTGTAGAAGCCTAGGCGGTCGTGGCCCCGTGGGGGAAATTGCAAGCTTTTTCACTTGCCTTCTCAAAAGTTTCTTCTACAAATAAAGTGGACTTTGCCTCACTTCCACTATTTATCCCATATAGTCTATTAGTCTATCATTACCCTGCTTTTGCCAGTTAACCAATTATGCTCATCTTTAAATTAGGCGTTTAATTTTTTAGAGAGCCCTGACCACTTCTATAAAATTGGCTAGAATGGCAGAGAGATTGAGAGATTAATACAGTAGATCCATCATTTTTTATGGAAAGAAAATTTGCTCTACATAGATACATGATTTACCTTTGAAAATAAAGCCTCCATTCAGGGAAAAATGCATTTCAGACCATAGATTAAACATGCCACCAACATAATATGATGTTTAGCATTTTTTAAAATTGTGATGCATAAGGATTAAAAATATAAAAACTTCAGCTATATGTTTTTATGTTCTTTTGTTTGTACGCTATAGCTTTATATAAACTAATGGTGGGTGTGTTCTCCCTTACCCATTAAAACCACAGCAATTATTTTATGGAAACAAATAATATTGCGTACCACACATCTTACGACCTTCCAAATACCTAATTTAAAGTTCCAGTTGCTGAAACTCTGTATATCCACCCCCCAATACACTAAAATGATTCTTACAAATAAGGGAAATCATGAAACTGGGACTACCTAAAAAAAGTGGAAACCGGATTGACAAAACTTTTAAAATCTTTATTCATCCACTCATAATTGTACATACTTGAATAGGCGACAAAGAAGAAATTCAATTAATTGCATTGTTCTCTCAGCTTGGACACTGACGTGGCACTATTGTTCCACTTTTAATTGTGCATTCTACACTGGGAGATGTATTGACCTCAAACTTTCTTTTTAACATCATAATGGGTTGCTACCTAAAACAACATGTCTGCAACAGTGCAGTAACTGCCAATGTAAACAAACATGTCCTATCCTAGAATTCAGACAGGCCTACGCAGCGGACACATACAATACTGATACAAAGCAGGGTAAAGTAAACAAAATAAAGTAAACGAAAGGCACAAACGATTAAAGATCACAACGGTCACTTAATCCATTTGCGATAAGCAGCTGGTTTTTTTCCCCCCCATTAATGTGATAGGTAAGACTTTTATAGAAGCCATTACTCCATGATTAAAATTATATCAGTTTCCTTTGTACGTTGTAAATTGCTTATTTAGTCTGTTGGTCTTATCTTTAACATATGTGAAATATAATCTTAACAAAAACAAATTCAAGTATTGCAGGTTTTAAGCGACAAAAGCCCACTTGCACAATTTTAAGGATACATTAAGTCATTGAACTGGGCGTGATATATTTTATTACTCAAAAACCAGTTTAACTTCAAGTAATGCATTGGCTTGCCAGAAGGTCATCCTCGATATGCAACGACCATCACTAGGGAATAAAAAGTATTCAAAAAAACATTAAATAAGAAAATGCTCAAAAATGAAAATAAAATATTCACGAACTGGAAAATATTACAAATTCTGCTCGTCTACAAATCCCATTCTACGATACTGACAATAAAGCAAAAAAAGAAAAAGAAAAAATCCTTACGGCCTAACACCACAATTAAATACTAAAACAAATTACTCGCCATCGATTTCCAGTTAAGAAAAGCCAACACTGATATAATATAGCTGGAAGAAAGCTATTAACTTAAACAACAAAACTTGCCCTAATTCAAAATTAAACCGATTCCATATGATCCCAAATGCACTTAAAATCTGATTAGATCTGCCATTATCGCGAGTACCCTCGTTAAGCTTGTACTTCCTATACAGCTGAGAAAGTGGCGACTTCATCATGAAACGCATCAGTACTCTCATTTCCACTACCTCAGCCTCCCTCCTTGTGAGACGCCGGCCAATCAGGCGACTCAGCCAGTGACACCGCGCTCTCCCGCGGTCATGCTCCTCTTGGTCAATCGTCACTCTCGCTTCCAGACTCACTAAGCTGCAGGTCACTTTCTGGGGAGAAATTGGTAAAAGAGGAAATGCATTTATTACGAGCTCATGACAAATTGACACAGTGGCCTAGAACGATCACCCTCAAAAAACAAAAACAAAAATCTATAATCTACACTCAACTCTACAATTACCAATACAGCAAGCGATACACTCGCAAATTTGGCCAACCGTTTAAATAAACACAAAAGGTACACGTACAATTGCAAGCAAACACCAAAAAGCTTCTAACTTGATTAACAAAGAGGAAGTTGCACATAATTTTTTTCCCATGTGTAAAATGCAAACATGATATTCCCGCAGAGGTGGCCCTGCGGCAGGGTTAATACTCACGGAGCGTGTTTATCACATTGCCACCGCCCTCCTCCGTGCGACTGTGGAAATTGGTCAGGACGGGCATGCCGGGGCCCGTAGCCGAGGGCCCCGTGGGTGGCCTGGGCTCCTCCTCAGAATCGCTGGTGCTGCTGGAGCTATCCTCGCTGCTCGAGGAGGAGCTCTTGGAGTCAGAGGAGCTGTCTCCACTGCTCATCTGGGCCAGCTCACGAGCCTCCGCCATCAGCTCTACACAAACACACGAGCATTCCATACCATCCACATTGCATCTAATGTCTACAATTAAGGAATTTCTCCTGCACTGGAAAGTTTGTAACACTAGTATGAGTCATGAAACGCTGGGGAAATAAGTACATTTTCTTAAAGAAATTTTTTTCAGTAGTCATAAAGACCCACATACAATGGTACTACTAATACATCCTATACATATGACCTACGCTCCACAAAGTTTATAGAGGTTTGATGGAAATTACACATACCCATTTTTTTTTTGTCTCCCATAACCATTTAAATTTAAAAGTCTATAAAAAAATATTGATTGCAGCAAGCAGCAATAATCATTTGTGCACTCAAGCAACAACATTTGATGGGTAGATCATCACCTCTCTCAATGTCGTCCATAGGGGAGGCGGGGGACATCTTGTTTTTGGGAGGGGAGTTCCTGGAGCCAGCTAGGGCTTTGCTGCTGCTACTGCTGCTGCCGCTGCCGCTCCCAGTCTTCATCTGTTGGCTCAGTCGGCTGGTCTGCTGTTCCAAGCGAGACTGGATCTTACTGCTGCCCTCAGCTCTGACCAAAAAAAAAACCCATATCCACACTTGGCTTAGGTTCCAGGGTTGATGGTATGGAGAGCCCTAGACAGTAAAGTACAGTTTCTGAACATGTGCGACTCACCTGGTCTTTTTGACCGCAATGTTACTGTTGAGCTTCTCCAAGCGATATTCCCCTGTGTCGTGGTTAACGATAAGGATACATTCCTTCAAATAAGGCCTCTTGGAACCTTTGAATACTGTCATGGGGGTGGTTGATCCCTAAGAAGGCATTTAATGTTTTCAGTCTTAAGCATTACAATTCAATGGAACAAAAATAATTATTTTGGAAGCAAACCATTCTTACCTCCAGATTTGGCAGCGTTATGGTCACCTGTTCCCCTTTTCCCACCTCAAGCTCTCCCTCACATGCAGTATCAATGGAAGCTGGTTTGAAATCATCTTGGAAAGGGGGAGGCAATTCATAATTCACCACACAGCAGAATTGTTTAATTACATTTCTACGATTGTGGCAAATATCACAAGGATAAGTCCGTTTTCTTTTAACCATTTTAAAAGAATAAACTTCTATAAAAATGACGCCTCTAGGGGGAGCTGCAGCCCAACTCTAGTCACTAAAAGGATAGACTCCCGACTCACTTGACAAGCAAAAGTGGTTGTAATAATGGCCCAACAAATTGAAAAACTAATAATAAGAGTAATTCCTAAAATTAAATCACACTAACTTCCAACACTGTGTAGTAATAAGATAACTGGTCGATTTAGCTTAATGATACTTTATATACAGCTGGCTATACGCCGGTACGATAGCTATCCATAGCGACTGGTTCGCAGCAGGATTACTGGGTAATTCAAGTAAGAACATCTAAATAAATCGAAATATACAAGTCACGTTAGCGTACTGTCTCAGCGACTAAAGACCGCTTTAAAATACCACATAAACCAAAAGTATATTATAACTAAATATAATCAAATTAAGAAAATTCCACTTACATCGCACTGTATGGAATGCGCTTTTTGGTTGTTTCTCAAACGTTTCGCCTAATTGTAGAATATGTTCTTGACTGTCAAAGTTTGAATAAGCCGCTCCATTCATTCTAACTAAAGTTTGTTACCATATGTTACCAACATGTAACTTTTCGCTTCCATTCGATACCAATTTAGGCAGTACAGGCCATCTCACTTCTCAACCTGCCGTATGCTTTTCCTTTCTTGTGATTGGTGGAGGGTTTTACACAAGCAATCATTCGGTCGTATCAAATTGGCTGATTCAATAAAAGACCTGTCAGTCAAAGGTTTTTTTTTTACATTTGAAGGCGGAAGGGGTTTCCCCGTATGGTGTTTTCAACGTCAGTTCTTAGGTCACGTGGCACTGTTTTGTGCTGACTGATGTTGGCCGGGATAAATTCGGTATTCAACAAAAGCCGTGAATACTGAGTCAAAGGTAGCTGGGTGGTGTATTATCGGCTATCAGTCTGCAAACTTTTTTTTTAAATGTGTTTTTCTCAAAAATGTAGATTCTTAAAGACAAAACCTTTTCCTTTGGAAGTTGAAAATGAATTATCTGAGTATTTTGAAATCCATTAAGCCATTAGGGTAAAATACATTTTTATTTTTAAATAATATAGCGTAACTTATCTTTTATATTTATGTAAGCGTTTATCTGCATGGTGAGTATATATGATAATTCTATAGTTTCAGGAATGGGGCAATTCACACTGCAAATACATTTTCAGCATAGAAAATAACTACACACACTAAAAAATTAAAACATTTCAGGCTGATAACAGAAATACTGAGAATACCCTCTTGTTTTTTTTACAATTTTTTTCTACAATTTGGAATCGCTAATTGTGGTACAGCATCTCAGTTTGCCGCTACGAGTACCCCCAGGACACAAAGGGAGGGTGAAGAAGTATGATTGGTCTTATTCCATCCAGTCGCCATCAAGCTAGTAAAAGAAGTTAAGCGTGGGCCTTTATTGGAGGAGAGGCTGGCAGCCTGTTGGCTCGCAGGAAGCCGACCGGTGAAGCTGGTTGCTGTAAAATAAATTGCGGCGAGCAGACTGAAATCCTTCCGACTTCCACCCTCTGCGGCCCGCAGCCAGAAAATTACGTGTTCTGGATTCTTACCTGCAAATTTGACCCAAAAACACAATTACAAGATCATAAGGCTTTTTATGCGCTCATGCAAATCAGAGTTACCGCTCTCAGTTCCTCGGGAGTACCTTTTTATTATCAGCTATTTATTTTCGTATATTTACGTACTTCAAGCACATTACGGATTCGAGTATGTTGTACAATTTACATATATTATGTATATTGAGTAGACGTCCCTAAAATGCCTGCAGATGGCCCACTTGCATCAAACACATTGGCAATAAAGTTAAAGACTTTAAGGTTGATAGTTCAACAGATTTAGAAAACTGGTATCCAGTAGAATACTGATCGGAATTAGGTCTCCCTAGTAAATTTCAGATTTTATGCTTTATTTCACGTGTTATTAATTTAATAATAATAATTTCACATTATTATCTTTTTACTTTATCACAGTGTACCTAATGTGAATTTGCCTAGTAAATATAAGGTCGCGACGACATAAATTGCATTTAGCACCGCAGATTTTACAGTGAAAAAAACAAACTTGAATTTTTATCCACTTTAACTAAAAAACGTGTAATTGTACAGAGTTATAAAATATAGTAGTTATGCGATAGGGCCTACAAACAGAACCAATAATGTGTTTGTATAAACCGTCGCAGTCTGATGACGCAACGTTGCTTTGGAAACGAACACTTCTTGACTGGCTGCTGTTGCTTGGCTCATTTGTGGTCTCGTTTGAAGAACAGTTTTGTAAAACGAATTACTGTTTTCATACGAATGATCTTGTGCCTATTACTAGCTAGGTGGTTATGTTTTGGCGGTTTTTTACAAAAGCAAATGGATTGTTTTTAGCCGATGCAATAATTCGTCTAATTATGTCTGGTTACTTTTGACTCCCTTCAAAATTGCGACTGGTTATTATCTAGTTCAAATGAGTTCTGCGGGGAAGGATGAGAATGTTGACCGCCATGTACGGTCTCTGGCCACGGACATCACAACCAAATCGGTTTCCGAAGTTCTCTTGCAGCTAAAAGGTACTGGTTTTAGTTCGTCATTGTAATTACTCAATAACAATAATTGATGTATCTTATGAAAGTTATTACGTGACACTGGAACTATTTCTTATAAAATGCTATATATATATATATATATATATATATATATATATATATAAAGTGACAACCTACCAGGTTTTTTCTATTGTAGGTATGCTGGATAAAAAGTCCCTGGAAGACGCAAGAGAACTGGCGAAATTCAAACAAGACCTTTATTCTACCGGTATACTTGCATATTGTTCAGCTGCCCTAAACTATAATTATGACTCAATTCAAGGAAACTACCAAACTGCTGCACAAATGGCAGAGATTCTAAGGTAAGATCAAAACTGCCTATAATATAAAGTAGTTTCATTATTTTCGCATTTGGTCGTTGAGTATCAAAAAACTGTATCAAAGTGTAAGTCAGATTTAAACAAATGTGAGTTAACAAAAGATAATTTGGTAGTTATGCTGTAATTCAGTCAAATACGGTGGAGACAACCCTAGTACTAGACTATTGGCGGAGGAGCTGGAATAAAAATCGCTTTGCTTTTGAAATACGTACAGGATGTACTTCAATTGGTCTTTGATTTACCCTGAGTTCTTCTCTGTTGTATTTCAGCACCTGCTGTGTTGGCTTTGGTACAATTAAAAGCCAAGAGATATTTAAGTTCCTTCCATCAGTCGCTGAGAATTTGATCTCTCTGGCGAAGTGTATAATGGAAAGAGCTATTGAGGTATTTAATAGACAATGGGTTGTTTATCAAACTTGCTTGTCATAATTAGTAGAAGTGCACAATACACTGGTTGCTATTCCATAAATTAAAACTTTTTAAATATTATTAAGGAAAAAGAACAAGCATGGATGATTCGTCAGTTCAAAAAAGTTCTGGATTCTGTCTGTTGGCTTTTGAAGGAACACAGTCAATTAATTCCACTTGGTAAGAAATTAACTTTTTTTCTTTTCTTTCGAGTGGTTAAATTCATGTGATACGTGTGATTACCTAAGCACTGATCAGTCATTTGCTGCAAATGAGCTGCATATACTTTTTATTTTGTTTTATCAGTTCTTCAGTCTAAATATTATGAGAAGATTCAGCTCTGTGACAATGAGGAAATTGGTGCTATTGCGTTGTCGTTTTTGAAAAACGTCATCAGCACAAACTGGTATGGAATTATTTGATTTAATAGTTTGGCATGAGCTACACTTTAACATGATAATAAGTTGTATTTTACAGGTATATTTAGAACTAGTTTTTTAAAAGAATGCTTTCTCAGTTGACTTAGTTGAGTTTGCTACCATGGCTTACATTAGGCAAGTATCAGGCAATCGCTGATTATTGATATTATTAAACTATTAGTAGAATGTTATTTTTCTTGCGGTAGAAATTATGTTTTAAAGTAATTTTTTTTCCTGATTTATCAGTTTTGTAAGTTATTACTGGAAATCTGATGTTTTCCTTTTTTGTGATGGTTTTCAGTGCATTCTTTAGTGATTTAGGACCTGGGGCTTTAAATAGCATGCTGGATGACATCATGTACAAACTTGGATGTAGCTCCAATCCTGCTGTTGGCAGTGCAGCAACAAAGACTTTGCTATTAATTGCAAGCAAGGACAGCTCGATTGCAGAATTAATCCCTGCCAGTTACCAAGGTTTGTCTATACACCTATTGTTGGAGATATTTAAATGTGTTAATTTATATTCATTTGCATATTAGGTTGTTTGTATTGCTGAGATTAGGGCTAAGATTTATTGTTATTCTAAACACATTTGGTGTGATGCGTTTGCGTGTTCTATTAGGTCTGGATGCCTTGTTGAAAAATGACTGGAAAGGCAAGGGGTTTGATGCTGAATTGGTGCAGCTCTTAGACTTGCTCTACCCTGGAGTGACTTACCAAGAAACACCTTTGGTTTGTTCTGTATTACACCTTGTATATTTAGTCAATTGCAAACCATTTAAGTGCCCACTATATTGGGAGTGCATCCCATCTTGTATGAATTTCCAATGAATTTTTACCTATTTGAATATATCATTTATACTGATATATATTTTGTTATGTGAATTTATGGTTGTACCCTTTGTTGCTGTATTTGAACATTTTATTTTATTGTGGGGTCAAGGACTCGTGTGAGAGAAAAGTCAAGGCAGCATGTACAATTCAAGCAGCTTGGAGATCCTTCCAAACAAGGAAAAGGATAAAAAAACTCCCAAAAGCCATCAGTACACTTCAGAGAAGCTTCAGGTAAGTGTCAAAAAATTTAGCCATGCATCTAGGGCTCTGACTCTGTGGTGCAGAACATAGATTTTTCATGGTGCCATTTATGTTGAATTGAATTAGTGGGAAGAGGTCAGTATATGTTTATTGATTGATGCAGGCCTTTATAAAGAATAAAAGAATCTCAAGCTTGGTGATGCTTTGCCTGACATTTTGTATCTTATGTTTGAAGGTTTTAGTTTCTGTTTGGGGGGGATGTGATTTCAGTAATGTCAGTGTTTGTGTGTCTGTCTGTCTCTGTGTCTGTCTTTGTGCATGTGTGGAGGGAGAGGAGGCGGCGGCAGGAGCTGCGTTCTGAGCAGAAGCGGGCTGAGGAGGAGCTCCGCCTACATGTGCGCCTAAAGAGACAGCGGGCGCTTCGCGAGTTCCGCGAACGCCAACTGCATCTGCTGGAGATAGTGCCTGCAAGTAAGACTCTTTCCCATTGTATGTTGAAACTATTTACCTTGTGATTGATTTATTTTGAGTCGATTTTCAAATTCCGTATCCTCCACCCACCAATACGTGAAATGTATCTCTCTTATATGTTCTGCCTATGTTTGCAAATGCTCAATCGCAATGCACAGTGCAGACCTTTTGTCAACATTTGTGAGTAGACTATAAGTGAGAGAGGAGTGTTTCCCTCAGGCCAGGTGGACAGGTTTCTAGATGAAGTGGAGCGTAGAGCTGCACTAATTATCCAGAGGTTCTGGAGGGGACACCGAGAGAGGAGGACCTTCCAGCTGCAAAAAGAAGCTCTCAGGCAATTCAAGGCAGCAGTCACCATACAAAGAGCGGTAATTCACTGGTAGCATCTAATGCAAAGCCATTCACCGTGTTTTAAAGTTTTAAAGATTTTTTTTTTTAATTCAAAAAATTTAACTTGACGTTATTATTATTATTATTATTATTATTACCACCATTAAAGTGTTGCATTTATGTTTGGGATTTTTTTTAAATGACTGTATTTATACATGAGTTCCACATGCTAATATTTCCCCAGGCTCTGCGATTTCTGAAACGAAGGCGAGCTCAGAGGTATACCCTTTCTCCATGGAAAGGACCTAAAGGATTGACAGATACCAGAAGAACGGAGCTGAAGGAGCAATTGGATGAATACATTGCTCTTCATCCTGTGAGTTACAACAAGAGACTTGCTTAATTGTGTTTGTAGTAGCAACCTGCAATGTTAAGGAATCGCAATAAATTGTGTGATTAGTGGACTCTACCTTTGCTTGAACATTGACCCGTTGTGTAAGTGTGTTAATGTGTATGGGACAAAGTGCAAGGTATTTGTTCATTTATTTGAAATGAAATGTTTTACAAATATGTTT
Organism: Hiodon alosoides; assembly: GCA_025775065.1. Taxonomy (NCBI): domain Eukaryota; kingdom Metazoa; phylum Chordata; class Actinopteri; order Hiodontiformes; family Hiodontidae; genus Hiodon; species Hiodon alosoides. The sequence goes on along the minus strand of JAOYSI010025828.1, from coordinate 13,586 downwards.
AATATAATAATTATTATTATTAATAAAATAACATAGTGTGACGTCTTTAAAAGCTTATCTTGATGTACTCGGACAGGCTCTCGTTTTATTTATTCTTACATTTAGTAAGTTAGATTTAGTACTGGGTCAATTATTAGCATTGAAGTTTTTTCTGTATTATTCGTAAGGCACATTCAGTGACAATTGAGAGCTGCAGAGCGCTCCATCGGAGAACCCAGGAGATGCTGCAACATCACCTGAGGAGCAGAGACACAGAGAGGCGAGCAGAGCAGCACAGACAGGCCCTTCTGGCCCAGATCAACACCGACATAGAGCTGCTGATAAGTAAGACGTTGATACTGTCAATCATTTGAATTGCTTTGCCTGACATATTAAATTATAAACTATTTTGATACTTTATTCATGCATTTAAGGGTAGTTGATGGGAAAACCACATTTCTCTAGACGTCATAGCTGCTGTTTTTGTCTGTGTCCTTCAGACGCTCCTTCTTTGAGAGACTCCACGGGGCTGGACTCTGACGTCTTTCTGAGCAGATCAGCCCCAGTGGCTTCCCGTGCCCGGCAGTCCCATCACACAATGCTTCAGGCTACCCGTTACCCCTGGTGGAAGAGACTAAAGGACGAATTTTTAAATGTTGAGTCTGCACCTATAGACAAACTGGACATACAGCTTGAGACACTATATTTTGGTGGAAGTTGATCGTCCAAATTTGTCCTTCAATGTATTACCATGACCGTTTTTTTTTTTTGTGTGTTGTTCATTTACTTGAACAGTGCTTTATTGACTGTTTATAATGAGAACTATATCTTCACCGCACATCATTGAGTATCATTGTTCCTCAACTGTAGCTATTCAACAACTCAAAATCTATTTTCATGTTGACATAAATGCAGAATTTTCTATTTATTTATATAAGTTATACATTGATAAAATTATAATTGGAAAGAGAGTTAAGACTAGTCATAGCTGATTACTTATTTGATAACTAGATCCCTTACAGAATGCTTGGTGATTTTAGTTCCCTATTTGCATTGAGGTTTGCCAACAATTTAGAATTCAAAAGTGAGTTGTTACCTTCTCTGATTACAAGAAAGTCTTATGAAAATAAGGTGAATTCACAAGGGAATAAAGTTGTGTGATCGATAAAGCTCCCTTCCAGACCTTATTGTTTTGGTCTTCTTGGTTTTAACTGGCCAAATATTTTACAGTTACTTCTAATTCATTGCCAATAAATATAGCATACCACTACCAGTTGCATATGTCTATAAGTTTAAATGTTCTGTCTTACTTAATCATGATCTGATTTAAACAAAATGCTACATTGTTGTTGCTTAAAACTCTTCCCTCTTGTTAAAGTTACTATATCAGCACGTCATTATTAAAAAACTTTGACTAATAAGGTTTTCACATGTAGGCGAAAGGATTAACAATTACTCAGTATTTTTGAAAAGCTAGCAGGATAGGTTTTGGATTCCAGCCATGAACTTCAAAAGCTATCCGACTGTTTGGCTTTGTCCTTCTAGACTCGGTAGAGGTTATAATCTCTTGTTTTCAAAAGTTGTTAAGTCATATCCTTTGTAGTCTGCTGGTTATTTGTGCAGTCATATGTAACCTTCAGTGCTGAAGGCGTGGAAAAAACATTTATTATTTTACAGATGGTGTGCTCAGCCCCCTGGGTGGCAAAACCTGCTAATCTCCCCAACCCTCCTGTTAAGTATCAAGGTCAAATAAGGTGCTGAATACCAACCTGTCTGATGGAGGTGAGAGACGAAAAAATGACCGTCTGTTGCTGTGTCTCTGGCATGGCCAGGTCACGTCTGCCAGGCTAAATCTCATGGTTAAATTATTGACATCAACTTGCATCCTTTATGCCACTTATGTGCTGAATGCCACCAAAAACAAGCTCTCTCTCATATACGCATGGGGGAGGGAAAATGGACAGACTGCTAACTTAAATTTTTGATTTAGAGTGGGAAATAAAGTCCTACCATTTAATAATACATATAAGTTGTTAAGTACATAAAACACAAGTATTAAGTGTTAGCCAAAATTTACTTCAGATTGAAAGGCTAGATAATCATATTGGGGTCTAAAGGATTGTGATGTAATTCAGGCCTAGGATACATGAGTGTATTGCTTATGAACAAAAACAGACCATACAATCTAAACCATGAACTGTGTTTCCCTTGGCCAATGAACAGTTTTTGCAACATTTTTCAAGTTCTTAGTGCAATATTGCTGTACATACATAAAAATCTCCCCTTTGTGGTAAATTAATAGTATACATGAGAGTCTTGCTTAGTGATGGGAAGTACGGTTCTCTAAAGTGATTAGATTCTTTTGAATCAGTTTAGGAAAAAGACTCGGTTCTTTTGACGGGAGTTTCGTTCGTGTCTACAATTTAGACAACCCATAAATTGTGATTGAATGTAATGATCAATCGAAATGAGTTCCGCAGTGTTCTTGGGATTGTATCGTATTTCTGTAAGTAAGCAATTTTCTCATTGTCCCACCTAATTTTGTTGCTTTTGTAATATTAACAGGCTATCAAAACGCTTACCACACTCCGCACCGAATCAATTCTTTAGATTATATTATTCGTTTGTAAATTATATTCAGTAATAGTCAGTAATGACATCAATAACTTAAAATCAAGTAAATGATGACGCACAGTTCTGATTTGATTTTTCAGGTTACGCGTCTTTTAAAGAAAAGCAATTATTTCCAGAGGATGGGTAGTAGATAAACTATGTCTGTGGTTTCCATGATTATTGTTTACAAACCCAATAGTGCTATGAACCTTGATCCGCCACGTCACACATTGTGTAATCAGCTATATGCAGGTTAAAGCCTAGTAAAAACAATAGTGTCTGCGCACACTAACCCATTCAGTCAACGGTCTTCTGAAAATCTTTACAAGTATTCTCGCTAGTGTCAGAACGCCATTGAATGACTTGGTTAAGGTCTGCGCATAGTCTTAAAATATTGAAGATCCTAGCAGAGCATGTTTGCCATTCTGTTCACGATTTTTTTACTATTAGAACATGCACGTACGGGCTCCTGGATCCATGCAACAAATACACATTGTGTGACTATTTCTAAATGAGGTAACGTTAATTATAAACCAGATCAAAAACGTAAATATTGTACGTGCAGTGTGGTCTCTCTGTAACCATTATCTTAAAAATACGGGCTATTTTAAATCATCAGTTGGAAAATATACGTCAAGCAAAGAATCAGTATCTGAATTTAGGGACAATTAAGTATATGGTTTCATTGTAAAATAAATGCACATCATTTATGTATTTACTTAGTGTAAGTAAATACGCTTTTTACATAAATTGTGTAACAAGAAAACCCATTTTAAATCTGTTTAATACACATCAAATGATTATTCATTTTCTCCTATTACCGTTTTATCCTGATTGGACCGATCAATGTCTCTGTACTTGATATTTCAGACCCGTCTTCCTGGTCTATTTGCCATTAAAAACTGCTGTAGTATAGATAATAAACATTGGATGTTAGGAAAACTAATCGGTTAAACATTGACGCTTCTATCTCTCACATCACTGTGATGCCCATCGGTTTTATATAATAAATCAATATGTAACGCTATAACATTACGGAAGATGGCGCTAAATTATTTGAGAAAGTAAACCGCAGTTTATTTTTTCCACTTTCATGGCGTTGCACCCGTGAAGGTCAAGGCAGGATACAAAATCCTTAAAATAAAATTTTAAATAATGTACGTGGATCTGTTTAATTACATTAACAAATGTATGAGCATTTTAAAATTTAAAAAAATGTTTTAAAAAAAAATGCTTTTCATGCTTTTCATGAACGTATTTTTTTAAATAATGGATTTTCAAATAAAAGTCATTTGAATTCAGGAATGTTTTTGAACCAATCAAATAATTTTGAACATTTTACATTAAGATAGTGCTTATTTAAGCATTTGTGTGAAATACCAATATGCCCCGTACAACAAATAAAATGCCACTGCTTAATAATCCCACACAAGGGCTAGTTAAGCAGTAATTTAAATAAGTGATTTTTTTAAAGTAAACAGCTTGACACAGATATAATTTAAATTAGGCAGAATAAAAACCACTTCACCAACTTTTAAATTAACATAGATTTTTAAAATTAAACTTGGCAATCATTTGAAAACTATTGCATGTGCGTGTGGACAGGTGTTCTCCAGCTTTTTTTAAGTGCTAACGAGATTTAAATTCCAGCCCTCCGTTTCTAAATTGACCACGTTTGTTTATGGCAAAAGTATGTACCTTTAAAAAAAAGAGAGACAGAGGCCGACTGAGGCTGACACACCTTGTGCAGGGTGACAGACGGGAGTGACAGTGGAGTGTAACCATGGTGGCGGAAGAGTCATGTCGGAATGCACAACTCGTCAAACCCTGTTTCGGACGTGGCATGGCAGCTGATGACCTAGCCGAGTGCCCCTCCTGTGAACGAAGAACCAGAAACTGTGGTTGCACTGGGCAATGGAATGTAAATACAAGACAATGGAGGAGTGGAAAACTCGGCTGGAGAGCGATGGCAGAAACCATCGGGATAGAGATAGACAGATACATAGATAGGAAGTTTGTTTACACTCATGGGGAAATTGTGGCGCTGCAACAGTAAATGACACAATAACACAGTGACATTATAGAGTCTGATGGCTAATGGCAGGAAGGACTTTCGATAGAGCTCCTTCTGACACCGTGGGGTGATCAGTCTAGTGGGGTGGGGGTGTGAGGCATTGTCCACAATGGCCCGCAGTTAGTCCCCAGCACAGAGCCGGCCTTCCTGATCAGTTCGTTGATCTGTTAGAGTCACCCACCTTGATGCTGGTGCCCCAGTACCACAACAGCGTAGAAGATGGAAATGGGGATGGGACAATTCTTGGGAACATATTTAGTATAAAATACCTTTTTGAAGACTCTCACATGCACACAGCACAGCCACGAGTGATTAGTGCCAGGCTGAACTGATTAAAATATTCGTTCAGACTCACTAAAGTCTTTGAATCTTTGGAATCTGAATTCTCCTTCAGTGAATCACTAATTTTGCTCATATTCATTCACTGATTCAGACTTTCTGGTAAGGTGTGAACTTAGTTGCAGTCTTCATCGGCACCACTTAAATTATTTAAAATTGCTTAAGTGAACTTTTTATATCACTAAATTGGTTTATATTACTAAATCTGCATATTTATCACTCAGTCATTTGGTAAGAGGGAAGAGAGAGCAGGCCGCTGGATTAGTACATTTAGTAGGTAGTAGGTAGTAGGGAGGGAGTGAAATGAACTGATCTTTTGCCGAAGTGATACGGTTCGTTTCAGTCAGTTAAAAGATTAGTTCGTTTCGAATCTGCCCATAACTAGTCTTGTTCTCCAGCATAATCCACAGTGGTTGGATCTTGTTTCAGCTTTGTAACTGGATACTGAGTGATGGGCTATAATGAACATCTGCCTACATCTCGAGCCATCGCTGTTAGTTTATGTTGAGAACTGTCACATTTTCCCAAAAAGGAAAGGGATCGCAGTCTTATTTTCCTTGGAGTTTTATATATAGATTTGCACATTCTGAAGAAAAAAAATTTGAAAAGCGATAGTAACACAATAGTACTAATGCACACTCTCGGTTACCTTCTTAGTTGCTACTTTTTAATGAGTTGTATAGGGTCTTAACCGGACTTATGACTTTTCCTCGTTAGACCAATCAACATTGAAGCTGGAACTTGTTCTGCGCTATTCACGAGTAAACGCTCACTGCTACCGGGATCAGTTAGAGATGATTCCCCCAGTAAAAAAATGTCGGTTGCCAACGTTCCGGCATCAAAGGTAAACAAATTATGAACGTTCACCGTTCAATTGGAGGATAATAGTTTGACCTCGGAGCCTTTAATATTACAAGCGGATAGCGGGTTTATAAGATAGCGCGAGGTTCGCGGCATTGTTCTCGTGCTTAGGAAAAGAAGCTACCGGAAGATCGAGAATCGCAGAGAGAGTGGAAATAAACGTTACTTTGAAGACGGCAGGTAACGCAATTAACAAGAGTCTTTGTATTTATATAAAACAAAATTGCAAGAAATCAGTGCTATTTCTAGACTCAATACGCTCTGTCATATTTGCTTCTTTCTTTAAGTTACTGGTAGGTAATTAGACATACAGTGGAATTGCTTTAGCATACCAATTTCTCTGGTAATTTACGAGTCTGTAATATTATATACACGTATTATTGCTGCTATTGTTTGGGTATGTGTGGTATGTAACTTTACCTCTATTGTTTTTTGTTGTCTTATCCGTTCCGTACTGCATGTTATGTGGAATATATGTTTTAATTTCCCGGTTACATTATAATGTTCAGTTATAATTTGTTCTTGAGGAAATCAATGTTCTCGAGGCAACAGATGGATAGGACGTCTTTGTCCAAATGCCGTCAATGGGCAGGTTTTGTTCTTGGTGTTTACCGTTATTTTGTCACCCAATTGAGTTACTGCATCCAAAGCCTGATATATTTTAGCACAGCTCCTTTGAATATTTGAACTGTGGACACGTGGAGAGATTTGAAAATCATTTTACATGGCGTATGTATTTACAAACAGACTTGCTATTTTTGTATTTCACGTTCTCTGTATTCCGCTTCTAAGTGTGGCATGGCTGCGGCCACCTTGAAATTCCCATGAAATATTTAATCCTTGCCTCTTATTCTGTAATGAAATTGGGCTAAAATTGATTGTGGTTAAACACTACATCTCTAAAAACACTGTTTTTGTGTTTGTTCTTAAATTGAAACATTTATTTTAAATCTCTGTTGTGGTTTTGATATTTATTTTACGAAGCTAAATGCCGTTAATAGTATGGGTTAACGATTAGATTAACGGCTATGTCACGTTGTGCTTCACGCCTACCAACAAATTCATTCATGACCAAAAACCAGCCAATGGCTTGCAGCAGTGGCTAAGTAGGCACTCCGGGATGTCTTGTTTACCGGCGGGTTGTATGGGAAGTCCTGCTGTCAGTGCTATGGCCTGTTACCAGGTAGAGGTAGGGCTAAGCCTCTCACTTCGACGAAGAGTTACGCGTCAGCTGGCTCTGACAGTCATGTGTGCAGTCATAGGTAATGCCTGGCTGACTTAGTTGTGAAGTGCTTGAGGGTCAAACTTCATGATCCGTCTGCAGAATTGCAATGTGAGACATGGAAGACAATAAGCCGGAGACATGGAAGTCAGTGTGTGACATGGAAGACAATGTGCTGGAGACATGGAAGACAATGATAGACATGGAAGACAATGTGCTGGAGACATGGAAGACAATGATAGACATGGAAGACAATGATAGACATGGAAGACAATGTGCTGGAGACATGGAAGACAATGATAGACATGGAAGACAATGTGCTGGAGATGTCCAGGATGTCCATGTGATCTTGAAGCCCTAAGAGCAAGACTGAAACTATTTTAAAGATTAGGGACAAGCTTAAGGTTTTAGATAGCACATAAAACATTTATGCAGGTATTTATTTATTTTCTGGAATATAATCCTTTGTTTTAAAAGCCTATTTTTGTGTCTGGGTATGCTTTGTAGATTTAATGTGTTCACTGGAATAGGCAGCTTGTTTAGTCATATCACCACGTGGATAGATTAATTTCTAGTCGTTTCAGGGTAAATAAAGACATAAGTAAAAGCTATCTGCTAATTCCTTTAATTTCCACATTTCTTTGGGGGAGACTGTGCTTGTTTTTTTGTTTATTGCAATATTGATTCCAGTTGGTGGAAGCATGACATACCATTGAATAATTTTGATTTAGAAAGGAAGACATTTGGAGGTTGACTGTCGAAAAATGTGAAATGTTTGCATAACAATTTTATACTTTGCTGAATCTACAAGGACTGTTCCTGCCTTCGGTCACATAGTTTGGAGCTGGGTGGAACTGAAAAGGAATTGCTGGAGGCTACAGGGGAAACTTTATAAGATCTATTTTTCACTGGGTATTAGCTATGAGGTGGGCTCCCGTTTCTGAGATCTAACCGAGATCCATTTGATGATTTGAACAGAGGTCAGGTAACACTGATAGAATATCTTCTGTCAGTGCTGTTATTTTTTGTATTTCTTTTCCATTGAGGTGTTGACTGGGATCCAACGTTTCAGTGTATTGAATCTGAGTTATATAATTAGAGTCATCAAATGAGTTATTTATTCTTATTTTACCCAATGGGCGAGCAAATTAATGAGTATTTGATGCATTCTTCTCTTCTATGAATTGAGACTATAGGATGACCAAAAGTTTTGTCATTTTTTCGGATGCGAAGATATAAATACTTTAAGAGAGATTTTAGTCATACATTTTCAACTCTCTTTAGAAATCCATTTAATGCTCTTTCTAAGTGGCTTAAACAGCTCTGTGCTAGCTATAAAAAAAATACAAGTGGGGTTTAATGTCATACACAGCAAGAGTCTTTGCTATTAAATGTCTATCAGCCAACTGTTATTTAGTTATGACAATGTATAAAGTGTCTCAGTCTTTCATGTATCCGTAGTCATCGCATCGGTGACACATTGTTTCGATAAAATATTTAATCATATATATTGGCAATATTGTTGATTGTAACGATGACAGGAAATTCACGGAGGATTTCACTGCCTTTCAGAAATATGGAGTCTTTGTAAATATGGAGTTCTTATTTCCCCAGAAGATAGAGTAGCAGCTTACACAGCCTGACCCAAAGGGGACGTCCTTCCTCAGAAATAGCCTGACGTCAGTTCATCCTGCATTTGTCCTTGATTTTTCACAATTCTGCCTTATATTTTGCAAATCTTCTCCTTATTTTACAAATTCAGTCAATGACAAACTCAGGTAGAATTTGTCCAGAGCCTTTGCTTGTCAACTGCTCTAAACTTATTTTGGGTTGTAAAGGTTGAATTTAGGTTTATTTTTCATTTTTATGGCCATTCTGCTACTGTAGGATGTGACTGGGATATAAATAGCTGTCATTGTGTCCAATGAAACAGCGGTTGCAGCTGGATGGAGACAGGGACAGTCGTAGAGATAGGGGAAATATTTCCCCTCCATGGCAAAGAGACAGTGAAGCACGTAATTTTAAGTCGTTAACTACCAGGAGGGCCATTAAATGCCATGCAGCTGGAGTGAACTGTAATGCTAATGACTGGACCTATACGTTTTCTGTTTTAGTAGGAATATGTCAAATGAGTTGGCCCTTACGTGCCTTTCTGTTCTGGTCCTGGTCCTGGAATGCCATAGAATAACCTTTTCACGATTGACAGACTGCTTAGACTCCTAAATCGAACTCTTGCCTGGCAGTCCCTGTATAACTACACAAATAGTCCCAGTTCTATGTCAGTTCACAGTTAGATGGATAGCTTATCAGACGGGGAGTTTCAGTGCTTCCACAGTGTTTTCTTAACCACAGTGTGTTTTAAAAAATAATAAATAAATTTAAGGTTGCAGCGCTGAATCTTTACAAAATAAAAATGGCAACACTGGTTAAATGTTTTTCACATGCTGTAGAATATTACATCAAGGACTGTTTCCACAAAAAATCACAACTGAGGAAAGTAAATGTTATTGGGCTGGAAGCAAGGAAGTCACTTAGTACAATGCTAATACCAGCGCTTACCATCCGTGCTCAGTCAAGCTGAGAGAGCTTCAAAAAGAGGAGCAACTGCAAACCCGGGCTTTTAGTCATAAAATGTGCGCCAAATGGATTGGTCTTAAATGGGTCAACATAATCTATGGATGAGCTTGCTCTTTGTTACATTTAACATCATCTCTGATTCCATAAACGGTATACCATGGGGGGGGGGGGGGCGGGCGGGGGCCCGCCCCCCCCGCCCCACGGCAGTCAAGTGGGAAGAACCACTGAAGGTAAAAGGGAAAAAGAGATGGAGTGAAAAGAGAGAGAAAGAGACAGACAGAGGGAAAATAGAGAGAAAGAGACAGACAGAGTGAAAAGAGAGAGAAAGAGACAGAGAGTGAAAGAAAAGAGAAAGCGACAGACAGAGTGTCAGAAGTTTGTGGCACTGCCCTTTTATAAAAAGAAGCAGAGCATACCCGTTGGTTCCCAGGACCCAGGATCGGTTCTGTCACGTCACACAATGAAAACCCCTCCATCGCGGGCAGGGGCCTTGTGTCTCTGTTATTGACACTACGTCAGTTTGTTTGCTAGTTGCCCATTTCTGTTGTGTGTGTTTTTATTTAGACCTTTTCCTGTTTTCATCCCATTCCACCAGAAGCAGCCCGCCCACATGTTCCTATTGCTCTGCAGACATCTGGCCTCATGTGGCCCCATCCTGAGCTTTCTGCCTGGTGCACAGGTGTCAGCCCAAGCCCCCTGAGGACAGGGCAGGGGGTGCAGCTGGAGAGCTCGTTCCGAAATGCCAGGATTGGTCACGCTGGGCCGTTTGTCACGCGGGTCGCCAGGAGGCATAGCGCCGCTAACGACGGCGCCTGTTCTGGCCTGCAGGAAACCACTGAGCGTGTCAGGTTACTGACCAATCACTGAACCGCCACAACCTGGGATGTGTACTCTGGGCTCTTAAACCGCAGACCGACCAGCCCAATGAGAACGAGGCCATGTAGGGGGAAACACGCACGTCACTGGGGCCAGGGTTCCAGCAGGCAGTGAAGTTGCTCTGCTGCACCGTCACTGCAGAGTCCTGGGTCTGCGGGCCTTTGCCCAATGTGGTCTCCGTGCGCTTGTCTCCGTGCGCTGGTCTCCGTGCGCTTGTCTCCGTGCGCTTGTCTCCGTGCGCTGGTCTCCGTGCGCTGATCTCCGTGCGCTTCTCTCCGTGCGCTGGTCTCCGTGCGCTTGTCTCCGTGCGCTTGTCTCCGTGCGCTGGTCTCCGTGGGCTGGTCTCCGTGCGCAGGTCTCCGTGCGCTGATCTCTGTGCGGCGGCAGGTCTCCGTGTGCTGGTCTCCGTGCGCTGGTCTCCGTGAGCTGGTCTCTGTGCGTGTGCAGGTCTCCGTGCGCTGGTCTCCGTGTGCTGGTCTCCGTGCGTGCGCTGGTCTCTGTGCGTGCGCTGGTCTCCGTGCGCTGGTCTCCGTGCGCTGGTCTCCGTGCGCTGGTCTCCGTGCGCTGTTCTCCGTGCGCTGGTCTCCGTGCGCTGGTCTCCGTGCACTGGCCCCCCTCGTTAATCCGCTGTGTTTTCAGGCATTGTTGGTCATCTTTGTATTTCTGATATCTCCAGTGGCTCCAATCCAGATTTTTAAAATTGTGCTACTAGTTCCTGGTCAGGGTTACCTGCTTATCTGGGGACTTGGGACTTTACAGACTGAGCTGAGACTGAGGCACAGAACGGTCTTTTTTTAAACCGGCCTGGGATTTTCCATGGATGGGTGAGGAAAAGGGCAGTGGTCAGAAGTATCTCTGACCGGTTCAGAGCAGCAGTGTGAAAAGTGAAAGCGTATTGACCCAGACCCGGAGTCAAATGATGCTCTCTGACCAGACCGGTCAGGAAGGAAGTCTGGCTTCACATTACTGGTGGGAGTTCACACAGGGCATTAAGGAACACATCTGCTACCAAAGCCAGCTGCCTTGCATGGTGCTGTTAGCGTTCCCTGTGGAGAGCTGCTGTGGAAAATTAGCTTATCTGTCTGCAGAACTAGTGAGACTCTGGAAAGCTGACAAGGAGGAAAGTCAACGGGAAGTACGCACTGTAGCACAGCTGAACTCAGCTAGCAACTGAGCTTAGCTACGGCTATAACGTGCTGTGGAACTGGTAGCTTAGCTTCGGCTATAACGTGCTGTGGAACTGGTAGCTTAGCTTCGGCTATAACGTGCTGTGGAACTGGTAGCTTA
>JAOYSI010025817.1:0-23111 GCA_025775065.1 Hiodon alosoides | reverse complement strand
CACTGTAGGGAACTAAATATGTCTTACACAGCCATGCGATTTTTAATGCATGCAGAACCACTGTAGGGAACTAAATAATTTAGTGACGGTGTGACAGGGGTGCTTTCCACTTGCTCCTGTTGCTTTATCAGGGCCCTACAGCTGTTGTATATTCCTGCGTTGTCCCTGTTAAAAAACTAATGGTCCTGTGTAGAACATTAGAAATGTGAAAAAAGCATCCTAATAAGTTTGTTTCCATAGCGACTGAGGTGTATGAGGGATTATCCTCCAATAGCCACCCCCTTCTCCCAATGCCCACTGGATTTGAACTCCTCCCACATTTCCCAGCGTGAGTGATGTTCCCTGGACTGGATGCGACTGTGGAAAATCACACTACAGTCTCTTAGGGTCTGGATGTGTTGGTAAACCTTGGTTAAATAAGCACGGAAGAGGGCGTGCACATTAACAAATCCTACAGTTTATTTTGGTGTTACTAAGGGACTGCGCTCTGGCCTAGACTCCATTGAAACGGAATGATGCACTGTATTGGACACAGGGTGCATTATACATGAACTCTATTCTTAGGCCCTGTTCTGGCCATATCTGTGTGTAAATTTCTACTCACTCTTAGCATTAAGTCCAGGCTCGTTCTGGTGAATTCTCGGTTTTCACTATAATGATGCAAGGTCTACCTGTGGCTCTGGTTCCAATAGCTTTAGTCTTACACCAATGGGCCTGTGAGACCATTTAGCTTTAAAGTTTATTCTGTCTTCATCTCACCCTTTGATTAAAATTATTTCTGTTCTTGACAGTATTTTTCAGACTGTCAAACAGGACGGGTATTTAAGGTGGGATTATTATGTGTGCCCCACCCCTTCCTTTTTAATTTTAATTTTAATTGAACAAATTGTTTGCAGACCACATTTTCTGACCTTGTCATTTGGTGCTGTGAGACAAACTGTTCATTGACAGTCGGTAACCCTTTCTGAGCCTATGATTAGTAACATACAATAATGTTTGTTTTAGTTTTTTCGCACAAACTCGTTTGATGTAGCATAAAAAAAGGAAATTATTGTGACTGCAGAGCGCTTGTTAATGGCCTCAGGAGAGGATTTAATCCTGTTTTATTTTTGAGAACGTAGCAGTTGTAGACAGTCAGATCAGAGCCTGAGAGAGAAGCGCATACGCACAATATTACTGATGCGGCGCGTGGCTTTCCCCGTAAAGGAATGCGTAATCAGCTGAATAACAATCAATACTAAACGCGATTATACTAAGACATCGACTCGGGATTGTGGCTGTCATTAATGGCCTGCAAAGGGTTTATCGTCAAACAAATATAAATCCTATTTGTGTTATTAAAAAACTAAATAATAAATGATATGACTACTTTATGAATACAATTCGCCCTGTTAATACGCGGTTGAAATGCTCCTCGTAGTCGGTTCGTTATTACTATACGCACCATCTAAAATATGTCCGAACGATTGCATAAATTGTTTAAATCGTCTGTGTATAAGGGTTTCAACACGATTTCTGAGGATGTTGCCGAACGAGGTTGTATATTTAGGTTACTCGATCCGGCTACGGAAAATGCGACGTGACTGCGCGACTGCTGTTATTCTGTAGCGGCGAGCGTCTGGAATTGGAAGAATTGGAAGTTTTCTTTCCTTTCGGCGTTCGTGTGCCTGTTCCTTTATCTGAGCGCTTTTGTACCGGATTTGCTGGCCACATATCCCTAAACAGCGGGCACGTCGTGACACGTGACTTAGCCCTACTAAAGAGATGCTACATCAATATGCGGGCGCACAGATTTCAGACGTCGCCGACAGCAGTATCTCCACCAGGCTTAGGAACAACACACTTCAGACAAGATCCGTCTCACCGAGATCCGATAGCTGTCCAGTTTCGCCTGGATTTTTTTTTTTTAATTAAATATCTAGTTTGACATCTTTTGTCTTTTAAAGTTATTTCCCGTAATTTATTGTTTTGTTTCTAGGCTGGATTTATGCTGGAATACAGTTCGCGCACAATGATTCAGTACACCTGGGCAAATCATTTAAAGGTAAACTTTTGCTGACGGTTTATCATTATCCGTCTTCGGACTTTTTACAAAACGTAGTCCAATTCGTCGTTTTATTTAAAATATCTATCATTAATCAACAAAGTGAATGTGTGTTATAAAAGTCAGAGCTAAAGGAATCTACACTTAGCCTACGCAAATCATTGCTTCGCGGTTTTGATGGGGCACGTGGAGATCGATGTTGGACCGAGTAACGGTTAGAATGAGCTTTCTGTTAAAGGAAGGGTCCAAATGAAACGCCACCGTTCATCCCCCGCTGTTGATATTTTGGAGGATTTCATTGAGTTTTTTTACATGTCTGTAAACGTGATTGAAAGATACTATATCTAGCTTAAAAAAATGTTTGTTTTTTTTAAGGTATTATAACTTTAATATTTCTACCCCGTGCCAGAACTCTCTCTTGACGATTCTCAACTTGATCTTTCTGAGCACATTTAACCGTATGTTAAACTGTTGTTCGTTGGAGAAATTAAAATATTTCTAAACTAACTTATCCCGAAATTTAAAGTGAGTAATTTACGGTCATTTAAGCATAAAGGATAAAAAACAATTTAAATATTAAATCACTAAATCAAATTTGTCGTGATTGTTGCGTCCGTATGGTTTGTCAAATACTCGCTAAGTATAGATATTTCTTTGCAGCAGCGACCTCTTGTGGTGGATGTTTATTAAGACTGTCGTGCGGTCTAAATGTATATCCCAGATATCGTGAAATTCACTCAACATAGAATATACAGAATACCGTTTGTAATACGGATCCTGAATACGGGTACTGGATTTCAAAAGGACATGCTAATCACCCGGAAATCAATGGTTATTTGACATATTTAAACTGAATTACGTAGGTATTTAGCCAGTAAATCTGAATAATACCGAATTCATATTCATCGCCGAAATGCGAGCCAACAGGCTTATGAAATGAGAAAGTGTTGCACGACAACACATTTTCCTGATTTAACATTATTTTTACCTGTTACAAGTTATTCTATATCAAAACTTCAGCCTAATATACAATTGTGCTTCCCAAGAATCCTCCATGAATTTTCCTGTTTTATTTGCATTAACCTTTTTTTTTATTATTATTCTTTTTTAAGTATAAAAAGGTTAAAATGTTATCTCTAACTTCTTTGTACCAGCAGGTTTTTCTGGAAACAGCTTAAGCTATACTTTATCTTCCAAAGTAAGTAGCCATGAAGTCTGTGCTGGATGGTGTGTCTGATACCACGTTCCGAACAATGACCTCGGGCTTGCAGTTTCTCGGCACCAACGATGCCAGCTACGATGACCCTTCCACAGACGCTGGCTTTGCCAAAGGCCTCTATCCGCTGCAGAAACCACTCTCTGCATTTGGCGGCTCCTTCTCGGACAAAGTCCCCGGGGATGAGGAGCTTATCTTTAGGGGTCTCCCGCTCTACCCAACCAACTTCTCGGAGCTACTCGGCAACCGGAGCGGTCCCATGGAGGAAGGGACGCAGGCGCAGTGCGGGGAGAACTTCATGGACATGGAGTGTTTTATGATCCTCACGCCCGGAGAGCAGCTGGCGGTGGCTGTGATGTCGCTCACCCTGGGCACCTTCACGGTGCTGGAGAACCTGGCGGTTTTGTGCGTCATCCTGCACTCACGCACCCTGCGCTGTCGGCCCTCCTACCACTTCATCGGCAGTCTGGCCGTGGCGGACCTGCTGGGCAGCGTCATCTTTGTCTACAGCTTCCTGGACTTCCATGTGTTTCATCGTAAGGACAGTCCCAGTGTGTTTCTCTTCAAGCTTGGCGGCGTCATAGCCTCCTTTACCGCCTCTGTGGGCAGCCTTTTCCTCACTGCCATTGACCGCTACATCTCCATCCACCGGCCACTAGCCTACAGGCGAATCGTCACTCGGTCCAAGGCCGTGGTGGCCTTCTGTGTGATGTGGACCATCTCTATCGCCATCGCTGTGCTCCCCCTGCTGGGCTGGAACTGCAAGAGGCTGAGGACGCCATGCTCGGACATCTTCCCGCTCATCGACGAGAACTACCTGATGTTCTGGATCGGGGTGACCAGTGTTCTGCTGCTCTTCATCATCTACGCCTACATCTTCATCCTGTGGAAGGCCCATCACCACGCCGTGCGCATGAGCCGAAGTTCCCAGAAAAGCATGGTGGTGTGCTCGCCAGACGGCACCACGGTGCAGACCACACGGCCCGAGCAGACGCGCATGGACGTCCGGTTGGCCAAGACGCTGGTCCTCATCCTGGTAGTGCTGATCATCTGCTGGGGGCCGGTGTTGGCCATCATGGTCTATGACCTCTTCTGGAGGATGGGCGACTCCACCAAGACGGTGTTCGCCTTCTGCAGCATGCTCTGCCTGCTCAACTCCACCGTCAACCCCGTTATCTACGCCCTGAGGAGCCGGGACCTGCGCCACGCCTTCCTTGGCGCCTGCCGGGTGTGCCGGGGCAGCGCGCAGCCGCTGGACAACAGCCTTGAGTCCGACTGCCAGAACCGAGGTGCCAACATTGCCGCTAACAGGGCAGCGGAGAGCTGCGTCAAGACCACTGTGAAAATAGCCAAAGTGACCATGTCGGTCTCCACAGAGACGTCTGCTGAAGCCGTCTGACGGAACTCTGGCAGCTCCGGTCTGACCCAACACTGTACTCCAGAGTTTAAAATAGTTTGGCTAAACTTAACGTGCTAGTGTAGTCTTTTAGCACTTTTAGCCAAAGTGCCTAACCAGGTAGTATGGATTGAAAAATGCTATAAGTTCTTTGTTCGTCGTTAAATTGTGCCCAGCACTGTACTTAATACTGTACCTTATTCTCATCCATTAGCCTCACAGTAAAACATGGTGGTATGACCCGTGTTTTTTTTTTACATCAGGTTCTAGAAAATATCTGTACTCATGGGATAAGGGGCTATTGACATTTTTAATAAGAAATGTTAATATATACTTCAGATTTCTGTGTGTGTGTGTGTGTGTGTGTGTGTGTGTGTGTGTGTGTGTGTGTGTGTGTGTGTGTGTGTGTTTCCTGGTAGCCATATCTTTCTAAACGAATCTACTTTAACTTAATTTTAGTTATAATACCATTCGTATTTTAAACAAAATGTTGTAGGCTCTTCATCTGGGTATTCTACCTGAACAACTTCATAAAATATCCAGCTGTGTAAATGGAGAATACGTCAGGTAAGCTACTTACTCTCATCAGTTTAACAGTGTACAAAGGCGAACGGTGATGCTGATAAGCTTTAGTGGAAGAATGGAAGTGTCAGTATAGTTGGAGCGGGACTTTTTACCACTACACCAATGGCAGTATCTCACAACATCCACACGTGCTGAATGGCAGGAAGGTATGTTTTCTATGGAAGAGGCATAGCCGTGTACTTCTCGTGTTTTCTCATTTCAAGTTAAATCATTTAAAAAAATGTAATTGGGTGAATTTAATTACAGAAGAACTAATAATGAATTATTGGCCAGACAGAGCAGGTACAATATAATTATTCCTACATTACTGAACCGAACAGACGTGTTTGATCAGCTCTATCGTACTTAACAGATAGCCATGGATAGGCAGATCAATACATCAGTTTCATGACTGATAAACTCTGAACAAAGGAAATTGATAAACTTGGTATTCCAACCAATATTTTCTAGGTTTTTTTCTTTTTCTTTGTTTCAGAAACCAGCCCTATGTTGTTTCTAGTGAAAGGGGTCTGCCCAGAACTTCTTGTTCTGGAACTATTGAAACGTAAGACCTTGTGGAGTGTCATAGACTCGGCTAGTGTGGGTGTTTTTTATATATATATATAATGTATATAGAAAATTAGTCGGTCATGTTGAAGGATAGTTTTCAGTATTTTGCATATTAAAGGTGTAATAAACAAATACGCGTATAACCACACACTTACACACCGAGGCTAATCCACCTGAAATACGTTTTCTCTCTTCTTAGTGTCCAGTGAACTAAAGCCAATTTACAGCCGAAATGTAAATACTAGTGTTGGGTATTAAAGTAAAGGGGAAATACGCTCACGACCCAGGCCTTCCCCCTTTCTCCCGATGTGAGTGCACTTATAAAGTCTGGTAAAATTGCCTTTTTTTTAATGGTGATCAGTCACAGTAATGTAGTATTTATGTAATGTATATATGAGCCAGTAACGCACCCCGGTGTTTTAAAATGTGGTCGAAGTGTGATGGTCATTTTTCTGTGTCTGTGGTGTGCTGGCCACACTGTTGAAATTCTTGGTTTGGTTGGGCATACTTTTGTATGCTTCCTCTTAGAAAGAAACCTGTCCGGACAATTGCGACTAGCTAAGATATTTAAAAATGTATGGATTGCTCAATAATTCTCAAACGGACATCTTACTTTGTTTGGTTTGAATTCTGATTGATTGTATTGTCTAGGTGGGATATAAAATACGGCTTTGTCAACGACACTGCCAAATTGTCTGTTAGTTTGTTTTTTCTTTTCAGGAAAACATAGGTTAACGAATCTAAGCGGCTTGAGAGTGAGCGGTAACTCGTGTGTATGGTATGGAGACTTTTGAAGAGTTTTCACTAACCTTAGACTAAAAGGTTGGAAACAAGCTCATTTTATCAAAGGCATCGCAATCTACTCAGAAGACTTCGTACCAACACATTTCTGCTCGCGTTATGGAGGTCAACTCTGGATCGCTAGGTGGCTTCTGTACCAAGGTTGCATGTAAGAGGTCTTTTGATGGGACAAAAAGACGTGTCCAAAGCCATTGGACTCTTGTGTTTGACCTTCTGCGATGTAGTCCGTTTATCAAGCCTTTAAATAAAAGTCACAGCTGGTCAACATGAAAGGTGTCATGGTTTTAGTTCAGAGGTAGGGGAGGGAGAAGGGGATAAGGAATGTGTGATGGGGATGGCACGATTAAAATATTGCAATGTCGGCTCGAAGGCCACGATTTCAGATACACCTCTAAATTCTGAACAGAGAGCCAGATACAATCTAGACAAGACTAGCAGTTGCTTTAGTTGTTAGAGTAATGTCGCCTCCTTGTGGGCAGCATTGTTTCTGCATCCTCGTTGACTTTATGACTCCGAGTGACTTCAATGACTATGTAATGAAGTCTTCACCAAGATCTGTTACCTACAAAAATACACGTATTTTGCAAGCACATGCAAGAAAACTGTACACATTTTTTTTAAGAGAACAGGACGAAATGCACTGCTAGAATTCAGAGAACCAGTTCCAACTTGCAAAAATCCAGATAATATACTGGCGAATCTGGGGTTGTACAATTGTGAATGAATTGTGAATTTTCTAGTGAAATAACATGAGCATTTAATGTAAACTTTTCTTTAATAGAATCCTAAACGTGTGTGGAAAAATTAAAATACTGATAATCTCCTTTGATACTCTCTTTACACTTTTAGACAGACCCCAATACATGGCTATGCTACAAGTGAGCATGCTAAAATGTAAATGTAATCATTAAAAAAACACAAAGCTTTTCTATTGCTATAATGATAACTCCTGCTGGGGTTTGTGGGAAGAGGCATTATGGCCAATAGAGACAGTGTTGCTGGCAGAAGGACAGCAGCCAGGGATTGGCGGGAGTCATATTCAGACTGTGACGAAAGTTGGCCCGGTGTTGGCCCGGTGTTGGCCCGGTGCTTTTGTGCAGTTAGCCAAAGTGATGACGCCAATCCACTCTAGCCCAAAGCGTCATTCTGGGCTGTCTTGCCAAACCCCAGTGAGCTCCCATCCTGATCTGACAAGCGGTGAGTAAAAGGGGGTGAAGAGGTGCCCTGGCAGGATGCCACAAGGCTTGTGTTGTGCCTTCGCCTGGCCACATTATAAAGGAATCTTGAGAGCAGTCAACAGCAGTGAAAGATGGCGTCACTTTTGCTGTGCTGCACATCGTTCGGATCCTTCCGCATCTGAAGAGATATGTCATGGGTGGCCTCCTTCACAAAGAGAGAAAGGAGATTTGTTTCTCTTGACAAGATGTGTCCTTTTCACAGCAGGGAACATGTCTGGACAGCGCAACATCCCCCCAGTGACGAGACCGGCCCTTCTCTTTCCGTTTACGTTTTTCTTTTTCATTAATCAGGTTTTTTAGAACAGTGTAAGGAAAAGTGATTGGAGTGTGCACACCAAAAACAGAAAGACAAATCAGCGGAAATAATGAGGATAAGGGGTTGTCATGCATCGCTAGAAGACGGCCGAGGACTTGAGCTTACAAGTTAATGTATTGTTACGTTAGAACTTACAATACATACAAATCAGCGAGGACGTTTTAAATGTGTCACTGCATAGACGTAGTTCACATTATCTTAAGATTGTAAATGTTTTGCTTCATATTAGTGCAAACACGTTTATTTATTTATGTCACTCTTTATATTTTATTCGATACTTCAAATAAACAGTAAAAAAATCAACATAGCGCATATCAAAAGAAAAAACAAACATGTAAATGTAGTCTTCCAACGGCTTCGCACCGTATTTTACAAACAAAATACATTTTTACAGGAAACTGAAACGAAAAATTAGAAGTGAAAGCGTTGACACGGGTATACGTTTGATTTGAAATTCAAATAGGTAAACAGCGTTAGCTTTATTTAAACAACTTCCTATCACTCAAACGTACCAATAAGGACATTTAAATCGAGATACTAGAAGGCGTCGAACAATATATTTTTGGGGAATGTAGTTTGTAATGCATACGATTGGTTAAGTTACTTTGTCTTATTGCTGATATAAAACTACACATCCCTAGATGCATTATAAAGTTTGCGCATGCTCTTTAGCTTCTAGTTTGAGTTTGACGTTATTACAGACGCCATGTTGGCTATCTAAAAGAAGTACTGCGTGTTGACGGCGGTTTCATTTCAGAGAAGAATCCATCTTCATCCTGGTTTGTGTGGTGTCCTATTGTAAAAGGATTAATAAAGTTAAGAATATAGAACACTCAAATAGTTCGGAGATTTAACTAGTAGAAAGAGAAGTGATCCAGCAAGGTGAAAAATAGAAAGGCGTTTTTTCGTCAGTAAAAGCGTCTCTCCCGGAGGAAGCTAACTAGCTTGTTATCTTTTCTGGTTATCTATTTGAAGCGCTTGGATTTAGGTAGCTTACTCATTTTTGATTACTTAAACAATTCCTGAATCGGAGCGGGTTTTCTTTTCTTTAATAAAACGTAACGTATACGGTTTAAACAATGGCCTGTGGAGCAACTTTGAAAAGGACTATGGAATTCGACCCGTTGATGAACCAGGCGTCTCCTAAAAGACGACGATGCGCCCCCATGTCGCCGTCGTCCACCTCTTCACCACAGAAATACCTGCGCATGGAACCGTCGCCGTTCGGAGAGGTGTCGTCCAGACTTACCACAGGTCAGTGCCGGCGTCGTCGGTAAATAATGGAAGAAAGCGAAGCGTGATGAACCACTGATTACGGGTCCATTCAAAGCTAGCTCGTCGAATTTAAATTTCTTATACTATCGTCACGTCTCACTTTGTCATAAGCATCAGAACCAGAACTAATACACATCCGGGGAAATATTGCTATTCTGTAGTTATCTTATTGGGTATCTGTTATTTATTTTCAACTAACAGACGTAGCCAGTGCTAACATGACACTTTTTTTTATTTATTGTTTTTTTTTACCGAGATGCCGACCTGGCGTAAACGTTTGAGACTAGAATACAGTGTTGTTGCGGTGGATAATTCGGGGTATTTAACTGTAAAACCGTCAAAAACACCGTCAGACTTTTCCTTTTAATGATTTATAATAGTTTGAGAAACGTGTTTGCTAGCTAACTTCCACGACGTAATACTTATTTTCGTATCCGTTATGTCCGCCTACATTAACGGTGCCGTTAGTAGCCTAATCGTTTAAATAAATGGGCAGTGTTTTAACTTGTCTTTCGACTTGACCGACGTTTTAGTTGTCTAGGTAATGGCTGAACTGTGATGTTGAAATATCCAACATGGCCACAGAAACGGTTTGCCTGGGTTGTATTGTAAATATGGCTTAAATCTATCTGCAGAGGAACTGTTTGGGGGCAGGGGGCCGAATGTTAGAAATAGCCAGAAGGTATTTCGAGCTTCTAAAATGCCCTCTGGTGTACGTTGCAAATTCTATCGGTACAATTCCGCAAACTTGAACCCTTCTACTTGATATTTGGGATTTTTCTTCTAATTCGATTTCTCTGCTTCTCCTGAACAGTTGAAATGCCACTAGCTATTACAACCAAGAAACCCGGCACCCGTAGCGCTAATAGATGTACAGCTCATTGTTCAGTTAGGGTTAAGCACGTAATGCAATTAAAATAAACCCGTTTATTCCACGCTAGACCTGGGGATCGCCTCATAAATGCTCGGATGAAACATAATCTTGATACCACGAAGCTTCATTAAAGTAGCGTTTTTGCATAGCAAACAAATTGAATGCTTGGTGATTGAATATTCCCCTGTACGGTCTTCCTCCTTGTGAAACGGGTGTTGCTCCGTTCGACTGGTCTTACTTCACATATAAGTCAGCTAAAACGTATTTCAGGGTTTATCGGCTTTAAAGGCGTTATGGCTAAATAGTCTGCGCTAACATCACGGGCCAACCTTTGTGATGCCTAACACTTAGTTTATCTTGGAGATATGATCCTAACTATCTACAGTATTTTGGTAGTTGTCTCCCTGTGCTTATGGAGAGCATCTGGGGGTCGTTGAAAGGCTAGTTTTTAGGCAGGTGACGCATGTTTTTTTTTTTTATGTACCTCTCTGCCATGGTACTGTCCTCTTGACTCCATCGCAATGCTGCACATGTGATGACCTAGCCCCGTTCTTAAAGAACCAGGCCTACTCAATTTTTATGTCTGCACAAGTGTTAAGCCTCCATGGGACGTTGGAATGAATTTGTCTACCTGGAAATGTAAATTTCTTTGAGACTTGCTCCCTAGATCCATGGGTGCAAAGTGTCCTGGTGGGGGGTGATCGAAGCTTTTTCTAGGAGAGGCCGTTTCTTTCAACTACTGCTTTATACAGCTGCATTGGAAAGCTGGCAAAATGGTGTCTGTGTGTGTGAGTATAGTATTTGCAAGGTGGTTATTTTTGAAATGTAACTCATTAGAAGTAAAGTACTAGAACTGTAGAGCAGTTATTTAGCGACAAGCCCAGCACCTTAAACACTGTTATACAGACCAGTCACGCTCTACACAACTTTTTCTTAAACCCACAACTGCAGTCACATCACCAACAACGGAGAACCGTACGGTCTGCTTGCCTCGGGTTCAGAACTTCTGAAGATAATGTTGGTGAAAACCCTCACTCTTGGTCGTGGGGGTGGGGTTGAGGGAGCAAGTGAAACTCGTGAAGATTCCACCAGTCGATTGAGTACAGTGTAATGACTGTTCAGTTTTGATGTTAATGTGGTGGGCTCCTTGTCTGGGGATAGACGGAATTCCTGGATAATCATTAAAGGTTAAATGTAGCTGTGATTTCTGGTTCATCCCCAGACCTGGGGTGAGGTTGTGTAGGGTGTGTAAAGTGGCTCTTGTGTCCACAGAACAAATCCTGCTCAACATCAAGCAGGAGTATAAGCGGATGCAGAAGAGGAGGCATCTGGAGACGAGCTTCCAACAGACAGAGGGCTGCTACTCCCTGGACTCGCACCC
The DNA here is from genome assembly GCA_025775065.1 of Hiodon alosoides. Lineage (NCBI taxonomy): Eukaryota > Metazoa > Chordata > Actinopteri > Hiodontiformes > Hiodontidae > Hiodon > Hiodon alosoides. Next base: position 11,436 of record JAOYSI010025817.1, on the reverse strand, counting down.
TCACGTCCCTGGCCTGACCGGCCCCGGGGCCTCCCTGCCAGGTAGCTGCAGCGCTCACCTGATGCTATGCACTACAGTTAGGGTGAAAGAATGACATCGCTTCCTCTATCACCCAGGGACATCAGCTGGAGCATCTTCTCCAACCAGAAAAGAGCAGCCGTTGTTTACCTTGAGACAAGTTGGGATGATCTGTGAGCGTCTACTGAAAGAACGCGAGGACAAAGTTCGAGAAGAGTACGATGAAATATTGACTTCCAAACTGGCAGGTATGAAGCTTTGAGGATTTGTTGTGCATTAAACTGGTTAAGTATTGCTGTGATTAATACGTTATTTCTCTTGTAGAACAATATGACGCTTTTGTGAAGTTCACACATGATCAGTTAATGCGGCGATTTGGGGAGCAACCTGCTAGTTGTGAGTAGTTTTGATATCCATTTGTTGTTTTAAGTATTTTCCATGTTTCCATTTAATAAAACCAGGTATTGTCTGAATTGAACCTAGGAGACCTAACCTTGACCCCTCTCTCTACACCCCTTACCAGATGTCTCCTGATTGAGCCCAGATCCCTGTTGGGTTGGCAGTTTCCCCGTTCGATTGCTGCAAGCCCTTGAGCCGAATTTCTGCACACGTGGTTTTTCCAGAGACTCGGCTGATCCTTTTGAAAGCGGGACTTGTGGCCGTGCCAGCTTTCTCCCGTGGGCACAGGTGGTTTGAAGCGTCGTCAGTGGCAATGCCCTTTCTGTTCAGCGGTCAGCACGTGGGGTACCTGAAGCTGCCCGTCCCTGTTTCTCTGCCAATGGCCTCCTTCCTTCAGTCTGCTGTATTCATCATAGGCTTTTCCCTGATTCCTTTTATAAAGACATTTGGCATTCCTGACTTAGCCATTGGTTTGTTTAACTTGGATGTTTCTTGTGTAATAAATCAATGTAGAATTTTTTTCCCCCCCAGATCACTATGTATCTTGATTCAGGGGAGAGGTGTTCTCGTCGCAGGACGAGTGGGTTAAAAATCCCCAAATCTAACCTTCTGTAATAACCCCTGGACCTCATGTCCTCATGGGTTTTTTGGGCTGGTTAAAAAGGGTTGCTTGGTTTATATATATTTTGACTTTGGTTTGTTTTAGTTTTTTAATTTGTGTAGATAAAATTCCCTTTTTTGTTCATCGTTTCACTTCCCGTTGAGTACAATATTTTTTTGGGGTGGGGGGGGCAAATAAAAGACTAACATTGAATTGTTCCTGGTATGCCTACCAGTCCCTGCCCCCATTTGCGGGTGTTCTGGGAAAGGTTAGCTACAGTTGTGCTGCTAGTATCATTCTTGTCCTTTACTGGCTGTGCTTATTCATTTACTGCTAATATTTAGCCATTTTGATAACCAAACATTTTGTGCTAAAAATTCCCTAATCCTGCGATTGGTTACTCCTGACGTTCACACTGGTCTTGCGCTCGCCCCTACGTCTGCAGAATAAGAGCATTGAAAGGGTGGGTATAATGGATCTGATGTGCATTGGCAGTACCTCATTATGCTAATTTTGTTAACATGTCCTCAAGCCTGTGGGCGGTGCCTTCCTGGGCATTGTCTTATAAACCAAACAAAAGAATGTGTTGCTAAGAGAGCAGCCCCCACAAGGGAACGTCCTTCTCTGGCTGTGTTAAATGTCAAAGTAGTGTGTTAGTCGACTTGCACATTGATGTATTTTAGCTTTCTGCCAAAGTCTGCTTTGTGTTAAATTCACGTGTCACGCTCACACACAGACGCTCGCACGTGGCTGGTCACGCTCACACGTACGCTCACACGTGGCTGGTCACGCTCACACATCTGGTCACGCTCGCACGTGGCTGGTCACGCTCACACGTACGCTTGCACCTACCTTTCAGGCCCTCTGTCATTTGGATCTGTGCAATCACCTGAGCCTTAGGCAGCCCTAGAGTAGCCAGTTTGCAGTAATAATCCTAGCTGGCGTACAGACACATCTGCATTAATAATCTGGCCCCGTTGCATCTGGCACATGGGTGGGGTGTAAAGGCCTTCTGAACTTTAGCCCTGAATATTAACCCTTAATGCAGGGGCATGTGGGCTTTCCCAGGGTTCCGTGGAGGACACTTTCATCCAGGACTCAGCAGCCCATTCTGAAAATGCTGAAATTAAATCTGTCTACAACTGCCCTAACAAATCAGATTATTAAACCAACCAACCAACACAGCAGGGTAACAAGAATGGTGGTGTAGGCATGCATTCATTTTTTCTCAAATAATACATTTCTTTCAAGCAGTGTGGAGATGCCAAAACCCTGTCCTGTCACACCAGATGCTTGGAACAATGAAACACTTCTAATAAGTGTTGGGTCCCCCACAGGAAGAACGGTTGGTGTAGCACCTCTTGTTCCCAGGCATCAGAAACGGCACGGTTCCTGCACCTCGCCATCTGCACACAGCGGTCACAAAAAAGGTGTTGATTCAACTAGCTGCTGATCATTACACTGAAGAGGTTCTGGGGCTCAGATCATTACACTGCAGAGGTTCTCTGGCTCAGATCATTACAGTGAAGAGGTTCTGGGGCTCAGATCAAGGATTAAACACAAACCCACCTACGGCTGTAACTGAGTTTGACATATTTACGCCAGGGAGGATGTGTGAACTTGCTGGCTAAAACCCTTGTTGCAAAGGGCCGCCCATTCTCGAATGATAAACATGTCACTGACTTTTGACAAACCTTCAACGTTTCTGTGGCGAAGATGCCATGCACGATTCCCACATTAAGTGCAAGCGGTCTACCAACGTTGAATGTAAAAATATTTATCGCGGCAGAGTTTCTCATTATATAAAGAATAAATAAATATCACCCGCAGCAAAGGCCTTTCACACGCACGTAAAAACACAATAGTTTCCCCAATGTAAGTTCTCTCTAAGTCGGTATGTCGGATTTGCCTGGTTATAAAATATAACACGGCTGTGTTAGGGTTTCTCCATTCCAAATAATTACCCTAAAAATACTGACTGACAACGTCCATCATCAAGATACCTTTAATGTCTATTCCTAGACCCTTTAATTCCTAACCCTTTAATGTCTATTCCTAGACCAAATTTGTCCACACGAACTAAAAAGTTTTTCACGTTTTTTTTTTTAAATTGTAAATTAAAAAAAACAAACAGACACTGCCACTGCCTGTGTTTAAAACAAGTGATTTTTATGATTTATCTAGAAAAGTCGTATCCCGCGCCATTCTTTTCGAAAAATAACTACTACACCGGTAGTGACGTAGCTACAACAGCTATTAGACCTATGGGAGATAGAAAGCATTCGCTTTCATTGGACGAAGTTACAGGCATAAAGTTCAAAGGTTAAAACACAAGAAAATGTGTTCTGAATGTCACCTAAAAAGCACCCATACCAGTTAACTAAATGTTTGCATTTTTTTGGCATCATGGAAACTGATTTTCAGATTTTATATATGTGATTAAGTCGGACACATGGCTTGTTTTTTCAGACGAAAAATTGCATCACAGGTTTGTACCCATACTTTATATAACATAGATTGTATACAAAATATAATTTATGTAATCGCATGTCTTGTCATTTTAGCTAGCTTGCTCTGTCAGCATGGCTCTTAACTTTTAGTGGTTACAATTTGTTATATACACACTGGAACCATTCAACCATATGGAGATTTAGTTTTATAGCGAGCCTATTATTAATTAAGATGTACCCTTTTCTCAGCTCTCTAGGGTTTTGGGGCAATCTGAGGATATCTTAATTTCTGCTCTGTCTGGCGTCCCTGTGTCTAAGAAACAGTTAAGTATGTGTGGCTGGCGCAATTATGTCTTAAATTAATTTGGAAAAGGGAAAAAAAACAACGAAAGGCGTCTTGACGACGCTATAATTTTTCACGACTGACCGTAAAATGCGTTGTAGCTCGCATTTGAGTTAGTTATACGAGTATCTTCTCACTGAGCTTGCTTTTCATTTCAGTCAAAATCCAGACTTCCGGCTGTCCGTGAGTTCCCTGCGTCGGAATGGGTTTCTGTCGTCTGCTGAAGACATTCAAACACAAGCAGAGGCTCTGGCAAGACAGGTATTGGATGTTGACCCAGACGAGCAAACCGAACACCTTGGTTCAACCGTTTAAAAACTTATTCAATCATATTAAGTTTCATTTTGTGCTTGGCACATGCATATATGCTGATTGCGTTGAGTACTTGTTATGCTTGAATGTGGAGAGGATGATTGCACATTTGCGATGTCCTGATTATTTGCAACTAGCGTTACCTCAAGTGCTTCAATGTCTCGTTTATGGTTAACCGTCCTTCTCACGTCCCAGATAAAACCAGATGGGGTAGTGGAAGACGTATCCGCGGGAGCTGGAGTGGTGAACTTCAAAATAAACCGCAACGTCTTGGCAGAGGTGCGCATATCTGTGCGGAATGTTTTTCCTCCAGGTTTTCATTGTGGTTTTACGTCTCCTGTCAGCTCTCTCCTAAGACTCGTTATTAGAAACCGCCGCCTGTATTTACGTGTTACACTACCTGATGAAAGTTTCAAACTACTGAGGGAATTAACAAACACAGTAGTCATTTGGGTTCAAGCAGCAAAGATGTTAGAAACCAATTGTTTTTGATAGTGTTACTTTCTGTGGCATAGCGACTTTTACCTTGGCATGCCGATACTGATACACAGTTGTGGGGGGTACTTGTGTTCCGACCTGTATAAACGTATTTCCCTTATCGAACCAAAAAGCACATTTGCCATTACCTACAGGCACCATTGTAATAAAGAAAATGTTTTGTTCACAGAAAATGTTAGAACAGGTATCCAAAGAGGGCTGCATGTTTGGAGTGAAAAGCGAAATTTTCCGTGGGTGCCCCAGAGGAAGAACGCTGGTGGAGTTCAGGTCAGATATCATGTGCATTCATTACGGTTTTATCACAGCTCAGTATACTTTGCAAGAGAAACCTTTTAAAGTACGTAGCAACATACAGACATTTTTTGACAAATTTTTTTACAAAACTAAATCGAAGAATTTCATGTCTTGTGAGCAGTTGCTCGTTTGTTTATTTTGTGCTGATTTTGTCTTGAACAGCTCACCCAACATCGCAAAGAAGTTTCATGCGGGACACCTGCGTTCTACCATAATAGGTGAGACATTCCATCCACTCCCAAATGGTCATCACAAATCCAATATAGTAAAGTTATTACAGTATCCACAATGTATAATCACTGATGCCGAGGGCATGTTTCGGGTGCTCTGTTTTTCATGAAGAAAATGTCTATGACTGTAAATGCTTTCCCATGTTTTTCCTTCATCACCACACAAGGCTCTATGATATCACACTGTTTGATTTTCTCAGGCAACTTTATTGCCAACCTGAAGGCGGCGATAGGGAATGATGTCATAAGGGTGAACTATCTGGGAGACTGGGGAATGCAATTTGGTGAGTTTAAGCGAAGATGCTGATTTAGTAATCCCAATTTGGAATTTTACAAATGCATTCTGGGTTGTGAGACTCCCACCGCCACACGCAGGGAGGGTGAGCGTGAGACTCCCACACGCTGGGAGGGGGAGGGTGAGGGTGAAACTCCCACCGCCACACGCAGAGAGGGTGAGGGTCTTTAGTCACTAGCAGCACCCTGGTCACACAAGCTTAAACGGACATGCCTGTGACATGCAAACGTAAAAGTACATAACGCACATGCTCACAGTATATACCAACATGTAAAACATGTAAAAACAGGTAAACCTTTTTAAGATGGTAAATTGAAATGGGGCAGAAGTTGCACCCTTTAACAACAGAGCCCTCTGTTGAAGCTTAGGGTCAATTGTGAATTAAACTGGTCTCTGCTTGCTTTGTGGTGTAGGTTTACTGGGAGCGGGCTTCCAGCGCTTTGGCTCTCCAGAGAAGCTCAAAGCTAACCCTTTGCAGCACCTTTTTGACGTGAGTTTCCGGTCTTCGCTGGGCCGTTTCGCTGACCTGCTGAATCCCATGGTTTATCCTGTATTTATATTGAAATCCCGGCATAGATTCAGTATCTCGGCCTTGGTACACAGTGGGGCCCAAATACTAAACGTCACGCCTGTCACATTCCTGTCCGTACACACCTCTTATTGTTTGGTGGTCTGACGCCGCCATGTTCCCGCTCACCTTGGCAGGTGTACGTCCAGGTGAACAGGGAGGCGGAGACTGATGGGAGCATCCAGCAGGACGCTAGGCACTTTTTCAGGCGTCTAGAGAAGGGTGAAGGAAAAGCCCTGTCGCTATGGCAACACTTCAGAGCGGTCACCATTGAAGAGTACCAGAGAGTATATGAGGTAAAAAGCTGTTTGTTCTCTCGCCTTGAGAAGTTGAGAGGCTTTTTTGTTTTTGTAGTAAACTCATAATGTGTTGAATAAATATGTATGGCCTGATAAAATCTGCAAATGAGCTGAATCCCTGGACACCGGAGGGATGGTGTGAGAATGCTGACCGGAGAAATGCTGACCGGCCTTTTTGAGGTATTAACTCCCATGTGGTTGTTAATCATGATAATTAATATCCCAACCCGGTTCAGGGTACTGTTAGAGCATATCCCAACCCGGTTCAGGGTACTGTTAGAGCATATCCCAACCCGGTTCAGGATACTGTTAGAGCGGAGACTGCCGGTGGAATGAAGCCCTGGCTCTGTGTTGGTTACCGTGAGCCTCTTGTTATACGCACGTTCCTTTTGTTGTTATGGGTTCAGCGTTTAGGCGTTCACTTCGACGAGTATTCAGGGGAGTCGTGTTACCGGGAGACGGCTTCGGCGGAGGTTTTGCACCACCTCCGGACTCGGGGCCTGTTGAGGATCACAGAGTAAGTCCCAACATCGCCAGCCGGTCTGAGAGTCATCAGGGAGTCTCTAAACTGAGTGCGGTGCGGCGCGGCGCAGCTTTAACCCAGTGTTATTAGAAGAGGAGCACATTTCCCAAAGTCGCCCCTGGTTACGGATACGACCGGTCAGGGTAACTTTTTATTGGTCTAGAGAATTCAATTGGATATGCAAGCTGCTAAATAATATTTGATTGGTTAGTTGATTTATTGTATCGGATCCGACGGCATCAAAGGTTTTTTAAGGAAGTAGCTTGAGCTGTGGTTTGTTGGCTTTGAAGGCAGGGAACAGGTGTTGTGGATCTGTCCCCAGACCGGGACATGTCCCGCTTCTCCACGGTCCTACGCAGTGACGGAACTTCACTATACATTACCAGGTTGGTGGAACTACATGTGCGCTCAACAGCTCTTCCTGACAAGTTAAATAAAGGGCTTCGAATGTTGAGGGTTTGGTAAACATTAGTCTAACATTTTAAACTGAGTTAAATGTGATGTCTTTAAAGCTGGTATTGAAGTGTTTTCTGTATGCAGAGAGCGATTTAATCAGGATTAACGCTAACCATAACCCGGGATTATTTTCATGCATTTTCGGTTTGTTTTCCTTCTGCAGGGATCTTGCTGCAGCTATCCATCGAAAGAAGAAATATGATTTTGATGAAATGATATATGTGGTGAGCGGCGTATTGAGATTTTTAGTTCAGTTAGCTGGTGGAAACGTTGTATAACGTTAGTAATAGGTTTGTGCTTTCATTTTTTTTGTGCAGACGGATAAAAGTCAAGAGGGCCATTTCCAGCAGCTGTTTCAGATCCTCCAGGCAATGGGACATCGGTGGGCACAAAGGTAATCCGGTGGATCCCGGTGCTGGCTCACACACTGGCTGCGTTGCGGATCCCACACACTGGCTGTAGTGCGGATCCCGGTGCTGGCTCACACGCTGGCTGCGTTGCGGATCCCACACGCTGGCTGCGTTGCGGATCCCACACGCTGGCTGCGTTGCGGATCCCACACGCTGGCTGCGTTGCGGATCCCGGTGCTGGGTCCCGGGTTTACTAATCTTCTGCCCGCTCCAGCTGCCGCCACGTGCCCTTCGGCCTAGTGCAGGGCATGAAGACCCGGCGTGGCGAGGTGGTCTTCCTGGAGGACGTGCTGGATGAAGCACGCACCAGGATACTGAGAAACATGCAGAAGTCCTGGAGTAAGGAACTGGAATTTCTCGTTTAGAATTAGAAGTTGTGCTTATAAATCTGTGTTCATTGCTATGAATCCTGCCACTACAGACAAATTGTAAAGGATCTGAAATGTAAAGGTTGTGTGCCGTGTTTTCCTTGGCTGACTTTTCAGCCACCAAAGCCCTGGAGACCCCTGAACAGACTGCTGAGAAAGTGGGTGTCAGTGCTCTCATAGTTCAGGTGAGGGAGGGAACAAACTACCTTCTGCTTCTGATCATTTCCATATGCCCAAGAGGACGATGGTACACCTTTTATAAAGGATATACTTAAGTGGCGTTGCCGTTTCAGGACTTCAGAGGCCCGCTTTTATCCGACTACAAGTTCGACTGGGACCGGGTGCTCCAGTCCCAGGGGGATACGGGTGTGTTCCTGCAGTACACGCACTCCCGTCTCTGCAGGTGAGAGGAGGGTCTTCCCTCGGGCCGCAGGCGAGGCCCATACAAATCTGGCGTTACTGACTGGAGTTTGGCAAAGCCCCTGATGTAAATGTCCAAACTAGACTGCAGGACTGACTGAATGACTCTTTTTTTCAGTCTGAAGCGTCTGCAGGGCGATCCACCAGAGGGCGCCATTGGATCATCTCTTCTGCTGGAGCCCCAGGCCATCGCCATTCTCCAGCACCTTCTCCGGTAGGATCGGGGGTCGCATTTCTCTTCCATACAGCAGGGTTACGCCGTGAGCGATGACTTGTCGGCCGCCTCTGGGCTCACGTCGCCGTGCTGCGGATCCCGGTGCGGGCTCACACGCTGGCTGTGCTGTGGATCCCGGTGCGGGCTCACACGTCGCCGTGCTGCAGATCTCACACGCTGGCTGTGCTGTGGATCCCGGTGCGGGCTCACACGTCGGCCGTGCTGCGGATCCCTGTGTGGATCTCACGCGCTGGCTGTGTCATTAGCAAAACCGTCAGCATCTTGGGACAAAGTCTTAGTCTGTGTCTGATTGACAGGTACGATGAGGTGCTGTTCCAGTCATGCCAGGATCTGCAGCCCAAACATCTGGTCAGCTTCCTCATGACCCTCTGGTGAGTGGCTGGTCTTTTCCCCTCGCAGCCTTTAAAGGCCGTCTGCTTTAAGCGCTCTTCCTCTTCCTGTTTTAGCCACCTGGTGTCTGCTGCTCTGCGGGTTCTGCCGGTTAAGGGAAGTCCTGCAGCCCTGGCTCAGGTAACGGCCTGTCCATTTCAGCCCTGCATTTAAACTGCCCAGCGTCCTGGTACCTGATTCTCACCAGGACCCCGTCTTCCCTCCCTGTGACTGACAGGCCAGGCTGCAGCTGTTTGGTGCAGCCCTCACGGGGCTGGCTAACGGGATGCGACTGCTGGGTATCAGACCCGTAGACAAGATGTAGCTGCTAATAAAGGCCAGGGCAGGTCGCATTTCTCTTCCTCACTTCTTTCATCTTGGCTAAACCGAGTACAGTCCGTACCAGACTCGTTCCGTTTTGTTTCAAATCCTCACACGAACCAATAACAGTAATAAAGTTTGCCTTCAAAATCAACTTTCTTTGAGAACACAACTGGTGTTGAAGCAGTAGCGGGGTCAGTTTCTGGTTACATTACATCTATTACGCTCCACCCAGAACCTTCTAACGACTGCATGAAGTAATAGATCAGATCAGCCACAGCAGAAAAATAACACAGTCGTTTATTTATGGTATTTGGCAAACATGGTTTTAAAGTCGGCTGATTTTAAACAATGTTTTTTGCAGCCTTTATAAATGAAATAAAGTATGATAATCCTGTCTGGACATGACATGTAAACTTGCATTCAAACTGGCTTTTATCTAAATTACATTTATGTTCTCCCTCAGCCAAAACCTGTCTTTTGTGGCAAATGTTGCCAATACTGAATTAGGTTTCCCAGCAAGAGGAACAGAGATATCCCACTGGTCTGACAATGAAGAGCACATAAAAACACCATTATCCTTCTGACTGCTGGGGAAATTTATACATAAATATAATACCAAACCAAATGCACTAACAGGCACTAGTCTGTACTTAGGTTACTAGAGTATTGGTGAATTGCTTTAGCGTTACTGAAAAGAACTGAATTCACAGTAATATCAAAAAATTGTGTCAGCTATCCAGAACAAAATTTAGACTTTCATCCATGGCAAAGTAGCCTAAACCCAACTGGCATTCCTACTTCATTTGTACATTACAGATAGAGAGAGACACTCTCTCCAGCATTACTTTACCGTTATCTTTGTGCTGTCCCCAGCCATTTCTGAGATGTCATTCAGTTCTTCTTGGTCCAGGAATTCCCCCCCCCCCCTTCAAAGTGATAAGAGTATGTCCTCATAAAGGCCATGAAAACTGACCCATCCTTGTATACACGCACAACGATCCAACAATGAAACACTTCTGTAGACCATGAAAGCACTCAGACCGAGTTTAACTTCTGCGTGGCACCCCTGTCCGGTTCTGGCCTGGTGAGTTTGGTGGTATCCTGCTTCGGCAGACCGTACAGGTATATGGATATGCACACTATCGTGGCTCCAATCACAAACGTCGCCGCTGCAGGAGGAACAGGAAGTCATTCATTTACTAAGGAACCGCATGAAAAGGCAACAGACTTACCAGGCCACATAACTAACATAGGCCTGTTTAATACGCATTGTACAGAAATAGTTCACGTTTCACGACGGCGGACACCACAATCGACTCACTTATCTGTAAGCCAAAGATGGCGACAGAAGTCACAGTGGAGAGGAGGATAGCCGCCGCTGCCGAGAAGCCCTTCATAATGTTGTCGGTGTACTTCACCACCACCGATGTGTACAGACCGCCAACACTGGCCAAAACTGGGGAAACAAAGCAAATGGCAGGCGTCGTGTTAACACGCACAGAGACAAAGGACTCGCTTCACTCAGACAGTGGGATGTTTCTGTGCCAATCATTTAGATTTACACATTTTAGAAAAGAAAGACAATATACACACCAGCTGGTTTCCTACCTTGTTTGGCCTTGAACAGGGGGATTATATTATTGAGGATCGCCGCGAGTGTAAAGTAAGCGCGAGTGTAAAGTAAGCGCGAGTGTTAAATTAAGCGCGAGTGTAAAGTGAGTGGCGAGACCGGTCACTCACGGATTATATTATTGAGGATCGCCGTGAGTGTAAAGTAAACGCGAGTCTAAAGTAAACGCGAGTCTAAAGTAAACGCGAGTGGCGAGACCGGTCACTCACGGATTATATTATTGAGGATCGCCGTGAGTGTAAAGTAAACGCGAGTGTAAAGTAAGCGCGAGTGTAAAGTAAACGCGAGTGTAAAGTAAGCGCGAGTCTAAAGTAAGTGAGTGGCGAGACCGGTCACTCACGGATTATATTATTGAGGATCGCTGTGAGTGTAAAGTAAGCGCGAGTGTAAAGTA
>JAOYSI010025806.1:0-12497 GCA_025775065.1 Hiodon alosoides | reverse complement strand
GTGAGTGCGTTTCTGTGCGAGCGTGAGTGCGTTTCTGTGCGAGCGTGAGTGCGTTTCTGTGCGAGCGTGAGTGCGTTTCTGTGCGAGCGTGAGTGCGTGAGAGAGACGCGGTCGCCAGGCTAGAGAAAAGTGTGCCTTAGAAAGGTGGAGAGAGGACTGTGGGGGGATGGGAGGGGCAAAAGCAGAGACATGGCTAAACGTTAACAGCCCCCTGTTATTGCCCCGGGACATTCATTACGAGCTTGGTAACATGCGCAAGGAGAGGAGAACCAATGCAGTGGGAACCAATCCTTTTGATTCCCCCCAAATAAACCGCAGAGACCATCAAAAACCACTCTGGCTTTTAAACACTCCAAGCACATCTTCAAAGAGCCCTTTAATCTTCTCCACCGAATCAGTACGGCGGACGTCCGTGAATAGCGGGAAAGGTTAAACTGGAATAATAAGCAGAATAAAGACAGGGGCTGGAATGCATACCAATGTGGTGGTGGGGGGCAGAGAGAATCAGGCGATAATCCCAAAGGTTTGGGCCGACTGATCTTATGAAGCAGTACGACCCCGGGGCGTCAGGACGGCGGATACGGCAGAAGCCAGACCCCCTCCAGCTCGGGGGCGGTACGTTCCCTCCCCAGCAATCGGCGGGAAAAGAAGAAAAGACAGCAGCTACGAGGGGAAGACGTCGACGCCGGGGAGGCTACAATGCAGGTAACTAGCGCCGACTGTAAAGCATTGTGCTCTGTTTTACAGATCAGGCGGGCGACGGGTGAGCGAGCCCCTGCAGATTCTCTCGAGCGAGGAGGAGATTCCTTTTTTTGGACGTCATTCGTCGCTATTTTATGCCCCGATCCGGGAGGCATTTTCTTTGTGTTTTTTCGTTGCCTTATACCCCGATCCGGGAGGACTTTGTGTTTTTTCGTTGCATTACCGCTTTCATCTCTCCGTTACCTGCGGTGCAACTTGTACACCCCGTGGTTGTCACAACTGTCAGGTTTTTGTTTTTTTACCTAGGGTCAAAAAAAATTAAACAAAATAAAATAAAATCAAGATAATCGGCTCATGCATTTCTCCAAAAAAAAAAAAAAAAAAAAAAAAAACTTGCCACAGCAACCATCCGCAGTGTTTCAAAACTTCTTTTTTAAGTTTTAATTAAACTTATCCAAAAAACGAACATTATCATTGGTGATTAAAAAGGCCTCTGTGAACACAGACAACAGACAACTCTCGGACTACCGTGTGAGCACAGACAGGCAGGCCTTGTTTTTGAATGTAACCGGGTCAGTCCGTCACTAAGGAAGCAACGCCCTGTAGAGGACATACGAAAACCCGAGTCTGTGACCCAGATTCTCCTAACCAACCGACAACGGCAATGGAGTCGCCCTGACTCCAGATCTGTGAATGTCCGTGCGGGAGAGGTCAGAGGTCATCCATCTGTTATTAATCAACGGAATGGAGTGTTGCAAGTGGCACTCAAAAGTGGCCCGCATCACGGTCATATCACTACCTTTTAGTGGGGGCATTTAGCAGCAATTTAAGGACAACATAAAGCTTCCCAGCTACGTGAAATCCCAGCTACGCAAATAAAAACAAAACAAAAAAAAACTGAATTCTGATTCCAGTTTGGGTCCACTTCAATTAGATGGAGGACAGTCTCAATTATGAACATGAACAAGGATTTCGGTCATACTTTCCATTAACAAAGGGGCTGCGAGTGAAAATGAGAAAGATTTTATTTAAGGACTGTGGGTCAGTCGAAACACGGACGCTTAGCCCTGGCCATGGGGAACAGGTAGAGAGAGACAAACCGCTGGTCTCACTTAGGATAACATCTTTTAGCTACAGAAAGCAGTCATTTCAGTTTCTCCTCCCAAAGCACAATGTTGCCGTTTCAAAAGTTTCTGCGTGCAGCAGCATGTCCACTAAGAATTAAAAAAAAATGTACAGAAGCGGGTAGCGTGGATATAACGAGAGATCTGGGCGGCGAGACAGTGTAGACGGAGACAGCGCCTTCTACTGCTAGAAGACTGTGTGTGAAACTGGAGACTTTAAACCAGGGGCACCATTAGGTCTTAACAGCATGCAGGGACTGAAGTTGAACAGAAAGCTGGAAGGCTCCCAACAGGCTGCAGATGGCTGGTTTAAGCAAGGGTAAAGTCAGGCCTAATCCCCTGAATTACGAATGTTCTTTTGTATTCCGTTTGGCAAAAGCACCGTTGGCTGCACTTAATTATCAGTGATTAAGGATAAAATTATTGAAAGGGCCAAATTCAAATATTTACAAAATGTCAACAAACAGGCAGTTATAATATCCGGTCCCTCAGTAATAACTAGAAGAGTTAGGAATTAAGAGAGTTAGAGTTAGTTTGAGCAGGAATCTCCACAGACAGAGGGCACAAACTTTTTAAGTGTCTTTTTTTCAAAAAAAATTTTTTTTGCTAGTTTTAACAATAGTTATTGCATTTTTAAGGAACCAATAGCATACGATACCGTTTATTTCCTGCAACCTTGGCACCAGGCAGAATGCCACGCCCAACGCTCAAACCTACTTTGGGTTTTGTTTGGGTGGGGTGAAGTTCTTCCACCAGTGAATGTCAGCATGCAAATGCTCCACAGAATTGCTACATTTTTCACTGTTCTAATGCCCAGGCATTCATTTAAAATGCTCACAGATCTGCTTTTTTTTTTCACCATCAGTTTCAAAATGAAAGCAAGACAGAATCATTTTATCCCAAATGCCCACGCATATTAGACCATACGGTCGTACGCAACTTCGGTTCGCTGAAAGATTCCTTTCTTCTAGGGGTACCCAAACTTTTGCATGTATACCTGTACAGGGTTCGAGAGACCGCGGGTCCGCTCAAAGGCCCCCGGGACTCAGCGTTGAAGAAGACAAGGCTCAAACCGGTTTCTACAAGCTGTACTGAGGGAGGAAAGAGAAGGAAGTTCCTAATCGGCCATTTTTTTTTTTAATCTTCTTGCAGCAGTTGAAAGGATTGTTGTGAAGCAGACGGAGGAAGTGCCCCCGAACTTGAGTTCCGCCTGATGTATACAGCTCGACAACACGAGGGGAAGTGTTTGTATGAATTTGAATCGGTGTTTTTAACTGGAAACCAGGGCAGACTTCAAAAAGAGCCGTGTCTGAAATTCCTGTGAAAGAAATGACTGCATTTAAACATACTTATATATACACACATTGCACTTCATTTCTGCAAATGACAGTGTGCATTCCACGTACCAGGTTATAGAAGGCTTTATACGAGTGCCAAAACGTAGATGTGTTTATGTGCATGGGTTTCTCTGGACGAGCATCAGTAATGCATTTCTCTATAAGCTGGAGTTCAAATGTGCATGTCACAGTGAGTGTGTGCTTTGACACTGGGTTATCTGGATTCCTTTACGATTTACACGTCCGTTTGCTTTGACACTGGGTTATCTGAGAGAGAACAGGACATTGAGAATCTGGAGCAGCAAAGGTCTAATCACGGCCAGCACCAGACATGTGGCATTAGACATGTGGCTACAGAGCCCAGTCCTGTCATCTGGCTGTCAGTCAGTCAGTCACACGGCCCTTGACCTGCTCTCACACAAGGACTCACGGCTGTGATTTCACACAGAACTCCTAGTGTCTCTGATGTAGGCAACTCCCAACCTACCTGGAGTTTCTGGGGCACATATCCCCTTACTTTGTGGTTCTCTCTGCGGACCACAAAGCCTGATCTATAATGTGTACAGCATTTCTCTAGATTTCCTCTTGTCACAAAGCAAAGGAACATATCACACTGCCAAGTAGGGGAAGTTGTGTTCTATTTGCCTTCTACATTTCTGCACAGTGGATGTTCAACCCAGATAGTCAGATATCCGGATGAAGATTAGTTCAAGCTCCCCTTGGCCTCACCCTATGCACTGCAACCACAAACTTGAGGCCCTACTCCTCCCTATGACACATAATAAACAGGTGCTGGTGTGGGGTTACGCTCAATGGGTATCATCGGGGAGCTTATGAATGGAAACGCCCGTCCCGTCGCTTCAGTTAGATACAACCATCTTTATTTTAATGAACAGGGCTCCCCCCCGTCAAAAAAACCTCATGCCTGTGACGCTGCACCCTTCCATCTGCTCGATGGGACTTGTGGTCCACAAAGCGTGGAAGTGACCAGACTCCGCAACCTCCTGACAGATAACAGTGAGCAGAGAGCATCTCCTGGTCAGGTTGTGGACACCGTCCAGCTCCCAGCTCCCAGCGCCCAGTTCCACCAGGACCAAAACAAGCCTCTTTTAGCAACCACCGGGGGGCTAGAGAAAGAACCAGCGCATTTCCGATTGCTTTCACTGCCACAGAATGTGCTTTCTGCATATCAATGTTGGGAAATAGGTGCAGAGGAGGCTTAACCGCCACGCCAGGAGCCAGTTAGTCAAAACATCCGGGAAAAAATACACCAAAACAATGGAGTAAAACAACCAAGCTTCCATTTCTGCAGACACAAACCAGGAGGCCGCTAAAATATACAAGAAATATTGGACTGGAATTGAACATAGAGGATTGGGTAATTATGTGAAAAACATATGCTATGATGACACAGTTTGTTTTGTGCCCCATAACAACATTCAGGTTAACCACGGTATCAAACCCCCTTCCCATAAATGGCCTGTAGAGACAATGCAAGATTCATTGCCGGTTCTATTAAAGTTTGATTGCACATTAGATTACAGCTGTAATTTGGTAGGTAGGTAGGTAGGTACAGTAAGTAGTATTACCTAATCTTCGCATCATTTTTACTTTTTAAATGTGTTACTTGGACACAATAAATTCATATCCATTTTTACAGACCCTTCTATTTTAACAACACTAAATTTGATACCTTAATCTGAGTTTAAGAGGTCTGAATTTTAATAGAACGAGTTAGATTAGATTTGTGTCGTTATTATACATTAATTCTAATACTGCAGACGATTTATCCCATATTAAGATTTATGATTAAAACAATTGCCTGGTGTTTCATGCCCAATCAACCCGTCAGCAACAACTTTCCCCATTCCTAGTTGTGTTTATACAAATACTGAATAGGTGCAAATTTGTCGTATTAGTCCGGCAAACTAAATGTACGTTTTTAGGTAAAGCGTAAATAAACCAGTTGAATATTCCAACCATTTTCACTTTCAAAATTCCAAATCTGAATGTGACAGCTCTATATCACTTTACCAAACGAAAACTATGTTTCAAAGTGTAAAGTATTTTAAATTAGACTTTTTTTTTTTAGAGGTAGGCGAGACCTTCATCATAAAGACATCTTTAACCTTTATAAATACTGTTAAACTAGATAATCCCCACAAAATACAAGTTGTAGGCAAGTTTAAACTGGTTAATTGCACTCATTTAAGAAAAAGTAGAAGTGCTTAAATGACAATTTCCATTGTGCACATTAATTAATCTTGCAACACCACCCACCCTTCATATCCTCTATTAACTGGCATGTACCCCTCAGGAGAATGGAAAAAGGAAATAATCTTTAATAGCATTTAATGAAGGCTACAATTAATGGCTTACAAATTAATTGGTACTTCAGCTGCAAAACTCAACAGACCACACAGATACCGTTTGGATCACCCTCTTCTGGAGTGCAGAATCATATGGATTTTTCATCGTAGAAAATTGACTGAGATTCACAAATAAAGTGATCTGTTTCAGAGCTGTGTCTTTGTTTTGGAGCAACACACTAGATGGCTTAAAGTAGAGAGACTGACCTAATAACATAAACCTAGTGTTAGACCAAGTGGCTTAAAGGATTGAGGCTTATTGCCTAAAGACCCTTTACATTGGAGTTCCTATGTGCTCCTAGCAAACGGACCTAAATAAGGCAGACTTCCTCCGCTGCCAACAGCGATTAAGGCTGTATGTACTGCTAACCCATATGCTGTGACAGACGTAAACAACTTCGGAGTTTGACACAAATGGCGTCTCGTCCACCCTCTGAAACCAACTCCAACAACTCATTACCAGCATTATCTGAAGGGATGTCACCCAGATTCATTTCAGGGTTTCCCTCAAGAGTTTTGTTAATTAATCTTAATCTGCCTTTCCGTGTTGGCTGAAATGGTCACCATCTGATCAGTATTACGAGATGTTATCAAAAGAAAAGGGGAAAAAAAAAGAAAGAAAGTGTGACTATTCGGTCCTTTAAAGACACACAAAAGTGTCCCGTCCTGTGCAGACAGAAACAAGTTGGCACCGGGCACCATTTTTATGGGGTGGGGGTGGGGGGTGATCAATATTGTAATATTTATGATTACAGGTAAGAACGATATACAAAATGTTTCAACCCCCAATCCCCCCTGTAATTCGAACCCTGGCTCTGTGATTAATATAGTACACAGCTAGGACAGCAGGGGCAGAAATCCTTTCCTTTTTTGTATAGCAGTCTGCGATTCAAAAACCAACCAACCTCAAACCTACAATTTCGGATGCCAACACATCAAAAGAAAAATGAGAAAACCACATTCAAAAAAGCTACGCTGCACGGAAGCCGTCAACCTTCTGTGTGGTAAGTTCTCTCTTCCACGCGGTCTGGTACTGCGAAACAAGCCCGGGAGGCCGGCGGTACGTCGGGGAGTTCGTTTGGTGCTCACCGAATCTCGTTACTCCCCTCGTACAGGTCCTGAACAGGACCCATCCTTGTTGAGCGCCGACTTGTAATCAGTACAGTATTTTAATTTATTGCATCATCCTGCTATGAATGTCGCAACTCATTTCAATATTGTGCCGATTACGATTACTGGATATTTTGTCTTAATCTTGGATAAAAATTACATTGCAGTTGGTTTACATATTTCCCATTAGCATTATCAGAACTATTTCTAACAGAAGGGCCAGTGGTTAAAGAAATGACTACCACTGAGCAGATCCAGGAACCAAAAAAAAACCCACAAAGTATTGGAAGGATTGGTATTTCGCCGCAGCAGAACAAATATACGGCTGTACAAATTGTTAAACCATACATAGTGAGCGACTATCGCCGTTACTCTCCAGTGGTTACACAAGCCCTTGTTGAAAGAGTATCCTTCCACTGTGGCCAACCTTGGTACTCAAGGACCTTAACCTAACAGGCATTAGAGATGCCCTCCAATTAGCAATGGATTTGCACCTGGAATGCCAAGTGAGGGGATTTCCTTTCGCCAATTACTTCAAATCAACATTTAGAAGGCGAGGTGTCAGAAAAACTTGCAGACAAGGCAACCCAGGGAAGACCACAGCCATCAGTGTGATAGTTCCACTGAATGCACGTGTACGTTACCAATTTATGTTACGGTCTTGTGGAAAGGTTATGAATTAAACGAGTCGGTTTCTTATTGCATTGAGATAATCACTGCAACGGATTATTAGAACTGTTAATAGCACACCATTTCAAGAGCACAAAGACGGATATAGAGGACTAGAAGTCCACCGAGGTTGGAATACATCTCAAGACTAATGTAATCAGAAAGTGAGATTTTGTTTTCAGACACACGTGCTTACTCTTGGAGGATCGATAATGCGTATTAGCTGGAAGTGCAATTTTATAACTTTGAAATAAAGTTGTCAGTGATAAATCCACTCACCGTTGGTCCTTCAGAACAATTTATGTCTTTTCCCACGTACTGTGGAAGCTCTCCTGCTAAGCAATCCATTATATTCAGAATGTAAACTTAACACAACGCTGTTTCCTTGAGAAGGGTTTAACGAATAGCAACGTCCCCCTATCCCCAAATCGCAATAACGCAGGTCAACTCATGAATTAATGTTTTCGAACTAACCCTAGTCTTAATCTAGCGAGGCGTTCTTGAATTAGCGATGAATTCTTAATTCATTTCTGTGCCATTTGATATTTTCTGTGGCTGAATGCAATCGTGCAGAAAACTGGTTCATTGTGGTTTCACGGTACTTTCGAAAAATGTTTCGTTACATCGATAAAAGATTTACGCATTCGCCAGATTCCCTCACTCAAATGGAGTTACACGCAAATCCAAGTGATCAGGGACGCTTGCCATAATTTTACTCGGAATCCATTAAACTGTACCTCCAGTTTCAGCTCTGAATAGTGTGTAGGCTAATCTATTTTGAAAACAGCCGAAATTTATTTTATTTAGTCGGCATTTATCTATGCAATAATGTTTTCCAGCAACACATCCGTTAAACTAAAGACTACATCAAACAATCTGTTTCACTGCGACCACACGGAAAATCTACCAATTTCTGTTTCGGAACAATGGAAATAGAGTCTTTCATAGGCAACATTCACCTAGTTACTTTAATGATGCATTTTTACAGTGTTCACGGCGGATTAACGGACATTAATTACTGAAATATTAACTCGTGGGAAATGTATCCATAATCCATAATGAATTCAAACTCGTTAACAGCAAATTATATTACAAAGTATGACTATAGCATTCAGGTTTGTTAATTTATATTTCACACAGTTTTCATCCAGAATTAATTTAATCAGGAATTAAGACAAAATAAATTCGCTGCTTAGTCCTAACACACCCAAGGACTCCGCTTTTCCACAATGACGGCTAAATCAGAAAAATCACAATGGTTTTCTAAAGAGCCATGCACCCCGCAAATACTGCAGATAACATTGTGCGGGCTTACCTGCAAACAATAGCCGACTTCATCGTTTTTAAAAAACCCTAAAACGTCGTCCGGTTGGTCTCTGAAACACACGGACTGCGGCGGAGTAACATGCTTCGTTTCTTTGTGGTTAAATGAACAACCACTAGCAGATATAGCTTGTCGCTACCCGTCATAGTTTGCCTTTCCTTTCTCTAGTCCTCAGTGCGTACGGTTGGCGGTGTGTGTTGTGGGAGGGGCTTACACAGTAACATGCAGCAAGAAAGGTCGAAGTGCTAGAGGAGGATAACATTAGGCATTAACGAGCTAGAGCGGATATCTGTAGCTTTTCTCTTCTTAACAAAAGGATCCAGTCCTTCTCACTGCAGAAGACTGCACGAGTGTTTTATTTTGATTGGAAATGCGCTGGTATTATAAAGCGGAGCGACCCTTTTAAAAAGAGCCTGACATAATAAACCGATAGATTCTGTTCCGATTCATTCGTTTATTTATCAAACACGAAGTGATGTTTGTAAACCCAGATTTCAATGAGAAGCAGGATACTTATCATAAAAATCTAATTAGTCACTCGACAGGAAATTTAAATTCTGTCATTGTTAAACCTTTCATATTGTTGGTATACGTTATTTTTAGGGCTGTAAATTTCCGTTCATTTTTCGTATTGAATCGAAGTAAACAAACCAGATTTGACTAATTTTGCATTGCTATTCATTCAAATCACCTTAACAACTAGGCCGGTCTTTTAACATTCGTATAATGTATAATCCCACATGTTCGTGTTAGAATTGATTCCTACATAGGACAGTTTGTTTTCTGGTCAGTAGTTGGTGATGACCTTTCACTTTTTCACTTTTGACTTGAGTATAGGAAATATTTTAATAATTTTTTTTTTTTCTGGGCCATTTAAAGATGACATTTTTGTATAAAATGCATAAGAAATTAAAATAACCCTTTCAAACAGTTGCTACTCTGCCCTTTTATCCATATAGCATGACAACGACTCAAATCAATGTAGAATTATCAAACTGTGTGTTAATCTAATCAGACAAATTGGCACTGCATATAACAAAGAGGACATAACTTAATATAGTGGCACGCCTCGTTTGACCCTAAAAGGATGAAAGGAGCTCATAGCTGGGTAAGGGTTCGAGGGAATATTTCTTGAAAGATATTAGCTGGATACTTAAAGAGAAGAGAAATTTCGTCATACTTTGGGGAATTGACTCTCGTGATTATAGGTTGTGACTAGACTCAGGGGAACGGAAACCGGGAACATTTTGCAATTTACCGTGAATCATCCCAGTTCTGAATGTGGGAACAGTTGCTGTTGCTGTACCTAGCTGGACGTTTTAATAGAGGGCAGAGGTTATCGATCGCCCCTGATAAATAACAGTTTGTTTTAAAACAGCATCTGATAATTGACAATTGAGTTGTTTATTGTTGTTTAGGTATCTTAAAAACGTGACAATTCGGCTCCTCCCCTTTTGGTGTTTGGGGTGTGGGTTGGTTTTCTGTTGTTATCATTGTAATTTTTTATTCAAAAAATATTTCAGTTCTAGCAATTCAAACACACCTCCCTGCAACGTCTTACTGCAGATCGATTGTTAAGTAATTTTAATGAATCAAGGAAGGATAACGTGCGATAATCTTATTCAGTAAGAGTTGGAGGTTCATTGAGAAGGGTTTTTTTGTCGGTCTGTTCTATCTTCAGATGCGTATAATTTTTGCTAAATGCTTATGACAGAGAGGCTCTGCAAAATGTTTGCATAAATTGCCAGTTATAGATTTCCAAGTGCATTTAAACTGCTCTTTTAAAGGCTGGTTTATCATAAATGTACAGTAGTATGTTTCATCAAAGAAACAGAGATAATTTTGGAAGGCCTGTTTGGCCATTTATGCTGTAGCATTAAGTACAGCACAGTTCATATGTTTTTTTAACCCCTTAATTGTACTGTTGGAGAGACAGTGCCCTCCATATTTATTCATACCTTTGTTAAATGCTATCATAACCCTATTCGGCTGATATAAAACATTATTGTGAAACATATTAGTTTTGCTCAGGTAAATTTAAAATAAGCTTCATTGTAATGCATACAACTCGGAAGAGAGCTTTATCATCCACAAAATGGCCTGGCATTTAAAAAAAACGCCGGCAACAAAATTATTCATAACCCAACTACATGAAAAAAAAAACATCCAAAATTATCCCGTATCAAATGTCTGTCATCTAGAAGTAACCAGGGTAACGAAATCTAAACCCATTTGCTGGTTCTGCCGTCTTTTTCCAGTCTCTTTCATGACTTTAGGAAACGGCAGGAAGAAAAGCCCTGTGCAGATTTATTACGATCAGTTCCATCAGAACTGATGGATCCACTGTCGGGCTTTTCCTCACTGGGACACTATCATGCCTGGAGGCATTGGGACTGGCCCAAACAAAATGGCTGCCATCAAGGAGGCCCCTGCAATCAGTGACTGGGAAGCCCCAAAGGCACATCAGGGAGTTATGGTTGTTCTTAGGCTTTGCCAGTTATTAATGGTGGTTCATCAAAGAAATGACCACGGTTATGGAGGTGCTGCAGAACCTTGTGAATCAGTGCACTTACAACAAAAATGTCTGGGAACCTTTGGACTGAAGACTGTAATTAGGGCTTTTAACGAGTTGATATGGAGGCTGACAGAAGCCCCAGTGTTGGGGTGTGCTGATTACACAGTCACAAGTCTGCATGGCTACCTACAGGGCAAAAGGGCAGCAAGTGTAGCAGTATTATGTTGGATGTATGTAAAAAATGTAAAAAAAAAAAAAACGAGTAATTTGGCGATGTCCATGTCTGTGGTACTGATAGACAATAATCCACTCAGTTATCTGCAGACTGCAAAGTTGGGTGGTGGGACACAAAGACAGGCCACTCAGTTAGCTCTGTTTGACCGTGAAGTGGGGTCGAGGCCTGGGAGTATCAACGCTGCAGCGGATGCCTTTTTCTGGAGGCCAGTGGAGCGGAACAGTGAGGGCAGAAGAGAAATGTGTCAATGTCTGTCAGGTGGCTTGCAGAGGAACACCCTCTGTGGTTGTGTGGGCGGCGAGCAGCGCTCTACGAGGAAGTTCTGGGGAAACCGGCAGAAGCCAAAAAAGAAAGTCATTAGTTGAGTTAGTTGAGTTAGTCATTAGTTGAGTTAGTTGAGTTAGTCATTAGTTGAGTTAGTTGAGTTAGTCATTAGTTGCGACCCTTTCAAAGCAGTGGGATCGGCTGAAGGAGGTTAGTGATTTGCAGTTCAGAGCGGTGACTGACGTTTCCAGGGGTGCGATTCTGCAGTCACTCCTGTTACTCTCCCCCCTGAGAAGAAGTGAAACTGACTGGAGCATTTACCTGGGGTGTTGTGGCCCTGTGATTTCACTCCCCGTGCCTCCCTGGGTACTCACCGTCTGTGCTGCTGTTTTTTAGTGGATCCTCGACTCCCCGTCGATGCCTTTTTGGGGCATCAGTGTCAGTGAGTGGCTGGCGGAACACCAGGGCAGGCTGAGGAAGGTCACAGGAAAGCAGGGAATGTCAGAGGAAAGCAGGGGAATGTCACAGGATAACAGGGGACTGTCACAGGAAAGCAGGGGAATGTCACAGGCTAACAGGGGACTGTCACAGGATAACAGGGGACTGTCACAGGAAAGCAGGGGAATGTCACAGGCTAACAGGGGACTGTCACAGGCTAACAGGGGACTGTCACAGGATAACAGGGAATGTCACAGGATAACAGGGGACTGTCACAGGATAACAGGGGAATGTCACAGGATAACAGGGGAATGTCACAGGATAACAGGGGACTGTCACAGGAAAGCAGGGAAATGTCACAGGAAAGCAGGGAATGTCACAGGAAAGCAGGGAATGTCACAGGATAACAG
>JAOYSI010025796.1:12386-25859 GCA_025775065.1 Hiodon alosoides | reverse complement strand
ACTGACAGCTTAGATCTCTACTGCTCTATACAGGGCTGTGACTGACAGCTTAGATCTCTACTGCTCTATACAGGGCTGTGACTTTTACCCATTCAATACTGCCGCTTTGTTCTTGTGAGGAACCATTTTGGTTTTCAATGACCTGACCTAATTAGTTCATCAGTTCCTCTAATTCTCTCTGATGCACCAGCAAAGAACTGGAAGCGCGTCCCCCGTGTGTTGCCAAGCACAACGCAATCCAGCAACCAACTCCGTGGCAAGTCTCCATTTTTTCCATTTTTCAGACATTTCCAAAATAAATCTAGGCTGGGTTTGAACTTGTCAAGGAGGGATTAAAAACCAATATTTCCCCAGATCATAAAGGAATTAATAGACAAAGATGACATTAAATACAATTTAACTACTGGCCCTTACCAGTAAAATGATGTGAAGAAACCACATTTAAATGCACTCACTTAGCTGTGTTTATTGACATATCCATGTTTCATTACAAACTATTTACATTGCTGAGGGTAAAGAGTCCACAAGTCAATCCTCGTTGTTGGACCTTTTTAATGCGCTTTTAATGTGTAATATTGAGAAAAAGCCGATTTGATGCATGATCACCATTGGTGGATAATCACCACCTTACAAAGAAATGTTATACATATCTGTTTAAACTTCTTCGCACATCCTTTGGGCAGTTATTGGTGTTATTGATTTATCTGCAATGCCCGCAGATTGCAAAATTGCAACTGAGTTGAAAGATTCTGTTGAGAAGGATGCACAGGCAAGATGTACAATCATATTCATTATAGAGAAGCATGAAAGTGTATCAAATATTACACTATTTATCCAAACGAGCAAACCGTTACTTAGTCTAATAGCTATATGTTCCTCAAGATTTACCACAGAAGTTACCACTGTCTTACTGTACCAATCATTTCCTTGCAATTGATTTTAAGACTAGATATTTTAGAATTGAATTAAAATAATACTTAAACAAGGAGCAACAGTCCCATTGTCACTGGGATTTCCGCCAATAACACGTGCAAACTGGATAATTTTTTTTACTGGTAGAATAACAGAGAGCCAAGGAAAGAGATTACTGCGAGCAGCCCTGACATCCAGAGAAAGGGTTGCCCCGTAAAACGCAAAGAGCTCGAAATAACAGCAAATTGATTATCAAAGCAGATGGTAAGTCAATGCCGATTTGTCCTCTGCCAACATAAACAAAGATGGTAGCCAAGGGTTTCTGACAAAATAAACAGCTAAGCTTCATAATTCAAACACTTTGTGCTCTGAGTTTCCTAAATGGTTTCACAAGCTGTCTAACACAGTTATGGCAACGGTCTTGAGTTCACTCAATCTGGTTAGAACATTTGTATAACCCTCTAGAGCAGTCCTGTCACAGAACCTCTGTTTTTGTAGAAACACAAATATCAAGCAACTTCCATTGGGAGGGTTGGGAAGAAGGTGTGACTGCTTTAAGACTACCCTGATTTAAATAGAAAATTTTAAAGGTTAAACCCCCAATTATTGGCAAAACAACAAACTTAGTAGATACAGTAGAAGTTTCTCTGTCAGGACTGTTTCTCTGTCAACTGCATGTTGCATTACATAGTCAGCAGGCTGTGTCTCTATAGTCATCACATAAATAGTTCCGTTTCTATTTGCTAATTTGTCAATATTAATTCAATAAAAGGTTTTGATATAGTGATACAGTAATTGTTCATGTCCATACAAAAGTATCACTTTGCTGTATCAACAACTGCCCCTTCATCTAACATGGAATGCGTTGACTATAATGTTTACGGGTATAATAGTAGATGAGTGGACTGCCTGAAAAAAGCAGTGTTTTAGTCTGTATAGAATAAACTGAAATATTGAGATAAATATCTGTAAAAATAAATAACTAGCACTATCGCATGTTTCATATTCAGCAATGTTAAAGGGGTATACTATCATTATTATAAAAATAAAAAAACATTTAATCCCCCCAATTGTGTGTATGGAACGGGGCAATCCAATGAGAGCTTGTTAATGTCAGAGCCCACCCAGCCACAAATAGGAGGTGGACGGGGTTCAGACTCCGGTGAATGTGGTCTCCACCTTCCCTCGAGCGACCAGGAGGAGGCCCCCCGGGGCGGTACGTACAAAGACAGGGATTGTTAGCCCATTTATATAGCGGATAGGCCAGTCATACCCCTTCACGCTCTTATTTACTGACAGCCCTTAACGACTCCCTCTGGGTACCTGTAAATCAACTTAAAACCTGAGCCTAGAAGCTTTAAGTCTTTGTTTCTAGAGGGCCCAGTTGCATTGCAAGGAGTGGCACTTTACCTAATTATCAGAGTCACTGACACTGACTTCAGCATGTCTTAGATATGAAAAATTGAGGTATAGGAGTCATACCGCTACTGGGAATTTTATAACAATCTGTCTGGAAAAAGTCCTTCATACCATATGAATGATTTGTTTGTGTTTGGGGATATTATACTGCCAAAAACCCCCACACTCATGCAGTCATTTCCTGAGAACAACCAGCCCTCCACATCATGTTAGCTCCCTCTCTTACTTTCATGCCGACTGCTATGAAAGAAGAACAGTTTCTATCCAAAGTGCATAGCCAATTTGTTTATCAGATGCTACTCTAATAGTATATAACACACGTCTGTTTTTATACTTTTCACTCATTAATTGCTTCATACAACAATATTCTCTATTATGCTATAAGATATTGCAAGAAGGACTTATATCTCAAAGTTTTAGCGCATAACTCCCAGACACAAAAACCTCAGATGCACATATGGAAGGACACAATCTCTACGTAAACAGTTTGTGTTTTTTCAACATTGTTTATGTAAGGACTTCAGTTAAGAGCTATAAGGAATGTTCGAGGTTTTGGAGAAGACGGAAATTCGCTTTTGTTTCTGGTTGAAAAGAAAAGTCTGACTGACAGAAGACGTGTCAGGTGTTCCTCACTCAGGTCTGAAAGACTGAATGTGTGCTCCCTACAGACGAGGTGTTAGTCTGCTGTGATGAAAGGACCCAGCCCACCTTGATGACAAGCCTAAACCGGGAGCTGGAGGGAGTTAGGAGAGGCTTGTCCTGGGTGTGATTAGGCTCCTGGAGAAGTAAGGCATTGTGTTCACATGGTTAACTGAGCAGCTCAAATACAGTAATCCTCCAGACCATTATTCGGGACCTGCCCTGACTTATGCTGACATCTACATCTGTGGGTGATTTGCCTCCAAAAACTGTCGACCATGCAAGAACATTCGCAGGAAAAAAGTTAAAAGACAAATAAATTGTGGATATAATCGTATAAGTGGGGATTCTTCGTGTTGTGTGGGTGCTGTTCGATAGTCATTTACGGACAAATTTGTTCCTGTTTTGGTTTTAAACTGGATAAACTTTGTGCTGTTTTGTTTAGGTGTGATGGGCAGATATTATTGCCATTTGTGACTTCTTGCCAGTAGCATCATCTGTTTAAAAACTGATGGTGTTCTTCATAAACACTGCATGCTGTTGAGAGAACATCTCCAGTCTTATACATTTTGGAGTGTTCTCAGCCTTACATCAATGTCATAAATCTGGCTATTGCCCCACAGATGTCCATTCAACGATGTTTCAAAGTTGGTTCCTGCGTGAGTTAGAAATTCAAATTTCTACTTCTGGTGATTTTGTCTATTAGTTATTTGCTTATGGAACATTGTGGAACATTTGCTCATGTTCCATATTTTACACTAATTTCACATTTAAACCCTTTAACATGATCTGCTGAACTTAAAACTTTGTTATATTTTGCATATAAAAGAAATGTTTGATTGAAGTTTGAAAGAGAGCAGATAAAAACACCTTTTCAAACTGGTTTACAGTCCTGACACATCTCAGATTACATCTTCCCCCCTTAAGTTAGAAAAATGTGTTGAGCAGCTTAAAAAAAGCTACATTTACCATGAAAGGATGTCCTGATGGCTAAACTTTCAACAAGAGAAGATGCATTTATATCATAAGTCAATAAAGCACAAGAAAAACCAACGTTTGTACGAATTGGTCCATCTTTTTACCATTTATAATGCAATAAACAGGCGACACATGGTTCCTCTGATCAGTAATCCCTACTGCAGTGGACCATTCTCATATAAGTGGTTTTGAAGAGGGATCTGAGTTCAGTTTGCCTCAGCTTATCCTATCATGTCTGTGGAATGTTTGACCAAATTACTTTGACTATAATACTTAGCTCCCTGTGGGGACGTTAGGGGCAACGTCAATCACATTAGTGCTGCCACTGTGCTTGTCAATGCCTTTACGGTTTGTCTACCTACTGGATCCAGCAAAGCTCTCCAGATTGATGTTTGTAATTACAGTCGTCGACTTCTCTCTCACTCAGGTGGTTAAACAATTAAGCCCCGCTATGATTAAACTGTGGAATGAAAAGCCACATGGTATCCATTACTTACTCCAACAGTACTCCAACAGTCACTCTCATTCCTTTCAGTTCCCTGGTAGAACTTCTCAGGTTCTAAACTAATATATCAGCACTTAGCTCGGTATCCCCAAGCAAACAATCCGGAGTTACCCTTAAATCCAGATTGTGGATTTGAACATGCATGTATATACACATTTAAGAATTTGAGTAACTTGCAGAAGTTAACCAGTGTTGACGTATTTATGTCACACACTACCGGACGACATCCCCAATAACAACTTCTTGAAGACGTTCATGACAAATCCTTGATTTTCACTAAATTTGAAATTTACAATGCAAACAATATTTTCCACAACTCAAATTAGCATTCAAGCTTTTTATTTTTCAAAAAACCGTAACTACTTATCCAATTGAGGGCTGTGGTGCGCCTTAACCAAACAGACATTGATTCTGAGGCAGGGTAGACCCGGGATGGAAAGCCATAGCATTGCAGATCAGGAGACGGACACACTGAATTGCACATCAGGGGAAATTTTGTGATTGCAAATCCATCTAGTATGAAAGTCTTTGGACCGTGGGAGGAAACCAGAGCGCCCACACAAACACAGGAGAATGTTGAGGCACTTAAAGTTAGCAGGTAAGCCACCATACTGACCCTGCTAAAAACCAAATGACGTAAGATGAAAACCTTGAAAATCCACCGTGAACCATTCATGTGTCAGCAAGGGAGGTTTTTCTTGGGGTTCCTGTTAATCATTCCCAGAATCCTTCAATTACACTCACTGTAATATCAACCGGATTTCACTGGGTAGGCAGAAATTCCAGGAGCTCCGTTGATGACAAAAATATGTATTTTTAGTGTTAGTGTTTAGTGTTTTAGTGTATTTCATCACTAAGATAAGAAAAAAAGTAAACTAGTTTTGAGCTTTTTAACTTTACTGTGTGTAGCATTCGATTTTGTTGTATAGGCATAATTTATACCATGGGTGCATCACATTTTCAGTCCCGTAGCTCAGGGTGAGAAATGGTGCCATCAGGATAGCCTGACCTGTTCCAGCAGTTCTTACTGAATTCAGTGTCTTTTCTCTCATGGCAAGCTCAGTACCTTTTGCGTACTCTATTTGCTTCTAACAATGATGAAACCTAACGTGACTATAACATTACAGAAACAGATTTATCGCTGAGAACTCATTTTGCACTGTGCACTTCACACTGCTCAACATATTTAAGTTATTGCCATGCAGAAGCATGTGAATTACATTGACATGTTTTTATTATTTTATAATTTGTAAATCACAAAATAATTATGTTATACATAATTATGCTTTGTTAATAGATTTATTAGCAAATATAAACAATGTATAAGCTTTAGTAAAAGGTTTTTGGACATTTGATTACCATAGTTATAAGACATCATATCCTCTTGTTAATATGAATGTGCTCCTTAAAATAATTGCAACACACAATAGTAAATTCTACTCGAAGTTATAGGATTTCATGATACACATATGGAACTTACATTGTTCCATCAAAACAATGTTTAATAGCTATGGTAAGACCAACAGCTATTTTTGTGCTTTTAGGCACATTTAGACCCGGAACTGCCCACCTGCTGTTGTTGAAACCGTAGTAAAATTGAGATAATTCTTTTCAACCCCACATGTGCACTATATGCACTCTGTAAAAAGTGGATGTGTGTAGGGAAAAGATAACTGTAAGTGATATGCCAGCAGGATTTAAATAAAATATTATATTTAAAAAATATTTTCCTGGAGTGTAATACCAAGAGTGTGACTCAAGAGATTTGAGATTTTGGTAAACGAGGATAAATTTTAAGATTTAACGTTAAAATGAATAATCAATAAACAATTTGTAGCTTGTTATGTTATTCTTTTTGCAGTAATGCTTGTATAAAAACATTACTTTGAGCAGTCTATAGCAACATCAAACAAAGGAAATAAGACCTTTAAATATCTAATGCTGAGGTACTTGCATTAGAATAAATACACTTAATGCCTCATACTTACTACATTATAGCTGATAGGAAATACAAGTAGTTAATAGTTAATAATATACGTCTGCATCTCTTTTAACTTTTTTTTAAATGTATTTGGATGATGATAGAAGTGAAAATGACAGACAGATATAAAAAGCCAGAGGGAATTCAAAGTTGTGTCTTTTTTCCTGGAAGCTTAGCAAGGGGCTTCCAGTCTGTGTGAACAGGAGGCCATGTTAAATCTGTTAATGTCTTTGCAGGCAGAGGCCAAGCCTTTCACTCACTAAAACTTTTACAACATATTTGCACTCCTGGATTTTCATTCTCTGCACCAGTGAGGTACACCATCTCCTCTAGTCCAGACAGAAGCATTCAAGTCTCCATGCATCCCAACAAAAGATTCTCAGTGCAGGGCCAGCAGTCCCAAGGGGCAGTGCAGTATTTTAAGATCCTGTTGTATAATTTGCCTCAGGTCCTGCTACACCAACAGTATGACATTTACTTAACAGGAAAAATCTTGTGTAAGGTGCAGAAAAGCAACTTCTTTTCCAAATCTTTCACAAAGCGACTACAGATTCCTCCCCTTCTCCTTAGGAGTTCTGTCTGCTTTGTTCCTGAAGTTCTTCAAACAGGGCCAGTTTATAGCAATCCCTTCTGGTCAAATTTGTCTGTAGTTTAAGTAAAGAATTTTATGTACTCAATCACTGTAATTCTAGCTTCCATTTAAGATGATTAATAGAGACTTTCAACTTAGTGTTCTTGCAGTGTAATGATGAAAGAGGGTCCATCATTAACGTCATAAGGCATAATTACTTCCAGAACAGTATAAAAAGAAGTCTGGATTCAGTCTGAATTGGAAAATCATTTTTCCATAAAATGGATATACCACAAACTTTCCCAGTCATCATAAAACAAGCTACACTTCCTGAAATGTAAGACATCCGAGCAGCAAATCTATGGTATTGGATAAGACTTGAAATAAGCCACCATCGGCAACATTTGGTAATAGCAGCCCAAACACACGCCGATTATGTATAATTTGGCTCTCCAATGAAACACTGCAGCTTTCTTCTATCGCCTAACACATAAATGGTTCTCAGTGGCACAGCTCAGAGCTACCCTTACACATACAACTAACTGCTTTATGTATTTTGGTCATACGTTACTAATTTTACATAAGAATAATTTTAGTATCTACTAATTTGACAGAACAAGTAAAATATGTGCACGACATCGGTACAATTCCAAGCAATTGTCCGGCTAACCAGAAACGTTTTAGAACCACAGTCAGACGTTCAAAAAATATGTTATTACCCTTAACATACATGGGGGGAAAAAAGTAACTCACGTCGGCTTTCCGCAGATCTTGCGATGATACCATTGCTTGCAGTTGGTGAAGTACTTCTTATCGGTACCTTGGATCTGCTGCATTGCGCACACATTGGGACTAAAAGTGACACCAAGCAGTAATTGCATTTTTGTGTGATATAATAAATCTTAATTTACTCTTCTAAGTGACAGGACTGGACTTATTGTATCTTGAAATTGACTGAAAGTTTTTAAAAATCGGCTTACTAAAATATAACGTTGTGCTAGCAAAATAGTTTTTAATAGCTATTCTAACTAGTTTTACCTTTACATTAATATAACGTGTTTTTACTTTTACGTTTATATAACGTTTTTTTTTTTATATAACGGAAAAATGTTTAACGAACATTAAATTAATGTTAACTTTTTTAAACGTCTTGACAGATAATATGAGTAATTTCCTCACAGTATCATAAGCTATTATCAAACTTTTATGGATAAATATTTGTTATAGTTTATGTAACTGTGAAATGTATTAAAAGTTGCATACCCGTGCTGTCTTCCTCTTATTCTGCTGTGCTGGAGAACTGATTGATAAGGTGACTTTGCAACACAGAGGGTCGCAATTAAAATGAGAGCCAGAGTCAACAACGTAAAATGCTTCATTTTGTTCTACCCTTCTAAAACTGCCCTCCACGCTCCAGGCAAGGTCCAAGTGGTTGAAGGCAATGGAACGAGCACTGCCTTAATATAAACCGCCAAGACGGTCTGGGTTAGGGAGGGGCTTGTGAGTCTCGACGCTGGGCAATTTGAGATCATCTCAACAAATTCAGATCTCGTTCCTTTTTCCATGTAAAGGTGTTCATATTTTAGATATTTTAGATATCAGATCGAAACAAATGTATTGTTTCTGGTCTGCCTGTCATCTTAATCTTTTATGCTAGATTTTTTATTAATCTTTCACTCGACTGCGCTCAAATCATTTTCAGGAGAAAACTTTGTAGGGTGTTTTAGTTTTGTCGAGACAGTGGAAATTTGCAGACAAAGTGAAAGAACCGCAGTCACATGACTTCTGCATTGGCTAAGTGTCAGGAATTTGGACACATGCTGGAGTTATCACTTTTAATCCAAGGGGTCTAAATCTAACGCTTAAAGAAGTCTATAATACACATTCCCCATAATACAGGTAGGCTATATAACAAGGAACTCCGATGGAATGAAATTTGTATATGATGCAACTCCTGGCCGTGGTTTCTGGAATTTGACAGCTCAGATTATTTCCTTTCATGTTTGTTAAATAAATTGAAAGTAGGAAGGCCACGCGGGTTAACAACAAGTCGAAAGAAAGTGATTTTGCGTACACGAACAACACCCATGACATGAAGGTTAGACTCCTTAGTGTAGTGTAAAATATAGTGTAGACTGTCACATTTGGAACAGGATGCATTTCTGACCCTAATAATACATATTTTGTTAATTAAACTAACAATTAAAATTAATTTTTCAACTTTTCAGTTAGCAATGCCAATCAATTCAAAAACTTTACATCCGAGTTGATACACCTACACTAT
This sequence comes from Hiodon alosoides, assembly GCA_025775065.1. Lineage (NCBI taxonomy): Eukaryota > Metazoa > Chordata > Actinopteri > Hiodontiformes > Hiodontidae > Hiodon > Hiodon alosoides. The sequence continues at coordinate 16,570 of JAOYSI010025796.1, read as the reverse complement.
GATTGCTAAGCATCGGTGTATGTTTTTTTATAGTAATTCTAATAGTGTATTATACTGTTTGGTTTGATATGTAAATCTGTCTGAAACTTTGCTAAAATCGGAGGAGTACATAGCCCTTAATCAGGCCACTCCAGCAGCCAGAAACCTCGCGAGTCTAGTCGTGGTGGTGGTTAAGCAGCTAAGAGTTTTGGCTTTAGCTATTCCTCATTTAAAGTACTTGTCTTACAGAGGACCTGGTCAAATAATGGTAACAATGGCTCTCGCAAACAACCAAGCTATTTATTAGCTAATATCTATGGGCCACTGGGTCTGTATACAGAATTTTTACGTGAGTTTGGTGACTTTTTATCAAACCTAGCAGTTACTGCAGACAACGTTTTGATTGTTGGAGACTTCAATATTCATATTGACAGTGACGAGGATTAATTAAAAACGTCCTTCATCTCTACATTGGATACGTTTGGGTTTGTCGTACATGTGGCAGAACCCCTCGCGTTGTTGCAGCCCTACATTGGGTCTGATTATTAGTCCTGGTGTTGATATTGAAAGATGTATCTGGGTTTCCATACAACCCGGTACTTTCTGATCACATACTGCGTTTGTAATTCAGTTGAAGAATTCCAAGGTCCCAGAGCAGAAGCAGTTTACGAGTCGTTAAATTGACCCAAGTACGATGCTAATGTTTATTGAAGAGCTGCCAAATGTTTTACCCGAGGAAAGAATATTCAATAGTATTACCGCAGTGGATGAAATGCTAGATATCTATAACAAGGCATTAAGTGGAAAGTGGTAGCTCCTCTGAGAATGAAAACAATAAAGCATAATAAATTATCCCCCTGGTACACTGATTATGCGCGGAAACTCGAGCAGGAATGTCGTAAACTGGAGCGCAAATGGCGCACATCCAAACTACAGGTTTTCCTTATTACGTGGAAAGACAGTGTTCGTAATTATAAAAGTGCGTTGGTAGCTGCTTACTCTAAATATATATCCAAACTAATTGAGGAGAACAAAAACAATCCAATATTTATTTTTGATACAGTAGCCAAAATAATCAAGAGTCAAGGGATAGGTAACCTGAGTCTGTATCATAGCAGCAAGGACTTCATGAAATTCTTCAGTGAGAAGATTGAAGAAATTAGAAGTGAGATAAGGGCGATCTCATCTGCAAAATTTACCACTGAACCTCCCATGGAGAGTAATTCTAGAACCTATATTGATAGGTTTTCCACTATTGAGCTTATTGAATTTGGACAACTTACCTCTTCATCAAAATTGTCAACTTGTTTCCTTGACCCAATACCAACGAAGTTACTGAAAGGTCCTTTCTCAGTAACCAATGTTAAACATTGTCAATGCATCAGGATATGTCCCTGAGTCTCTCAAAGTAGCAGTAATTAAACCAAATATAAAGAAAGCAAATATAGATCCATATGTCCTTAAGAACTTTAGGCCAGTATCTATTTTGCCATTTTTGTCTAAAATATTGGAGAAAGTAGTAGCCCAGCAGTTATTGGAATTTCTAAACTCTAATAAAATGTTAGAAACATTTCAGTTAGGTTTTCAAACAGGACATAATACCGAGACAGCACTTGTTAAGGTTGTGAAAGATATTCTAATGGCATCTGATAATAACTTGGTGACTGTTCTAGTACTGTTTGATTTAAGTGCTGCATTTGATAATGTAGATCACCGTATCCTCTTAAAAAGACTTGATACCCACGTAGGTATAAGACTGCTCTATCTTGGTTGAGATCATATTTAACAAATAGACTTCAGTTTGTTAAAATCGAGGAAGACTCATCTGATTTGTTTCCGGTTAGATATGGAGTACCACAAGGTTCGGTGTTAGGCCCCCTTCTATTCTCTTTGTATATGCTACCGCTTGGTGATATCATCCGTAAGCCCAAAATCAACTTTCATTGTTATGCGGATGACACACAGCTATATCTGTCAGGGAGCCGGGCGAGGATTTTCCATTGGCTAGATTGGAGCTTTGCTTGGAAGATGTAAGAGATTGGATGTCCTCTAATTTCCTATTGTTGAATTCTGACAAAACAGAAATGATAATCCTTGGCCAAAAAGGCCATCGAACAAGGCTCAATGATTATGCGCTGGACCTAGATGGAAAGCTGATAGAACCGAGTGTATTGGTTAAAGATCTTGGAGTTACAATTGATCCAGATCTTTCTTTTGACCAGCATACTAAAGAAATGGCTAGAATTGCATTCTACCACCTGAGAAACATTGCCAAGATTAGACATTTTTTAGGTGCAGAGAAAATATATCACGCTTTTTTTTACTTCCAGACTTGATTATTGTAATGCTATATTATCAGTTGGCTCAAATACAGCCACAAATGCATTACAAGTTGTTCAGAATGCAGCTGCTAGGATCCTTACTAGACGTAAGAAATATGACCACATCACACCAGTGTTGGCTTCATTACATTGGCTGCCAATAAGGCCGTGGGCTGATTCTAAGTTACTTCTGTTATTATAGTCCCGTTTGTCCCATCTAGATTACTTCGCTCACAAGAGGCTGGGAATCTATATATACCAAGAATAACCAAATCAAAATTTGGAGGAAGAGCATTTGCATACCGAGCTTTTGTGGGGTCAGGCCTGGGAAATATTGTATTGCTCTTTATTGTAAAGCGTCTTTGTGATATGGAAATTGCTTTCTTCCTTTTATCTTTTCAACTAAAAAATCTACTCAACATTCGATGAAGGGGAATCGTTGTCATAGGATTGGTTAATATCCTTAACAGAAAGACGGGTTTTACGATTGTGTAGGAAGATTTTCAAAAAGGACAGTTTTGCACTGTGTGAAGACTCCCATACACCATGAAACATTATCTATGGCCAGGAATGCAGTCAGAGTTAGAATCGGGGTGAACCCTATAATAGTTGTTTTCATTAATAAAATTAACATAATTAATACGCGATTTCGTTTCGTCACACAGGATTCGTCAGGGATATACCCCGTTTCCCTTCACCACCGCACACAAGTAAAAACTTGTATTATCTCACTGAGTAGAATCCCCTACTCCTTATAAACCAAAATAAACCAATCGTAGTCTTCCACTCCTACGAGTAAGGTCACTGTCCGTGGCGAACGTTCACAACGAGCTCTGCTACACGTACTGTAGTTTCCATACATATCCCTCAGAAAAGTAAGTAGAAAGTGTCCACCTGAGTCCACCCCAAGTACTACACAGGACGTAAAAAAAAGAGATCATTAAAGTGAAAGGTTAGTGGTCTATGTATTCGTATTTCATATTTTATTTTTTTCAGTAGAGACTTTACAATAGGGTATTTTTTCTATGACAATGTCAACCACCACCCCCCATATTGTGTTGTAGCTACCTAATGTAAAGAATGTCAATTTGTTTATAAAAAAATGATAAAAACAAAACATAAACGTTTGCCAAAGAGTGTCAGTCGAATAGCATAATATTAACAGTTGTTTTACATTCTTTGTAAATATTATGGCAGGAGAGCAAAAGTTTTAGTAGGCTAATGTAAATTGCAATGAAGGAAATATATCCTGTGTTTAGGCAAAACAGTATGTTCTATAATATGAACATCCAAGATATGAGTAGGTCATAGTCAATGGCAATTGTTTTGGATATGTGTTGGATAATGTGTTGTGCTAGGTGAATTTTATTTAGTTACAAAATATATAGGTATTATTATTGTTAAGGTAGATGCAATTTGCTGTAATAATGTAGCCGAAATAATACAATTGACTGCTGAGAGGGGTAATGTGGTTAAAAAGTGTGATGAAGAAATTAGACCATTCATAAAATATTAGAGCGTTCGTCCAATGAACAAATTTAATAAGAACACACGCTGGCTCTTTCCCTTTGGATGTTTTTAGAAACTGAAATGCTGTTGTGAGGTATATTGGGTTTCCTGCCACTGCTGAATGTGTATACCTCTTTGGGTTGAGGGTGATTACTGACTGTTCACCTCTCCAACCATCTGTTGATCTAACGAAAAGAGAGGGTGACGCAGCCCTGCTGAGAGCTACTGTGCTCTCATGTTATTTGTGGTGAAATGTACTGAAATAAGGAATAACAGAAGGACTTCAATTGTAATTTTTATAAACTATTATAAATTGAGATACTTACTATACTGCGTAAGTTTCAGTATAGTAAGTTGCAGTGCATTAAAAGACAC
>JAOYSI010025796.1:0-12286 GCA_025775065.1 Hiodon alosoides | reverse complement strand
ACGCACACAAACATGTATACATATAGACATCAATACTGTAAAATCAGCATTGAGCTCACCCCTGATGTCACTCATTGTTTCAGTATAGTAAGTTGCAGTGCATTAAAAGACACACGCACACAAACATGTATACATATAGACATCAATACTGTAAAATCAGCATTGAGCTCACCCCTGATGTCACTCATTGCAGTCCATGGAATGTTGGGGTTTTTAAAACGTTAAGCTGGAGCCAAGTGAGACTGCGAACAAATGGAGATTCATGGTTCAAATGTATAAATAATACATATATATATATATTTTTTTTTTAAACTTCATTATTTTGGGCCAGATTGGTATCTCGCTTTCTTCTCTAGGGCAAAACAGTCTTTGTTCCCTCTTCTGCTTTTACAGACAATATTTCAGTGCTGTGTCATCTAGACAGAACTTTAAAACTTTTTTTCAAACTTTTTTGCATTGTTGAGAGTTGTTTGCATGATTCACTGTCTTGATATTAAACAGGTCTGTACAACACAGATCCAACTAATACATTATCCAGACCATAGTCTGAATCCATAATTGACAGTAGGGTGATTATGAGATCATCAGTGTAATTCCATCCGTATTAGACAGATTCCCCTGCTGTAGAGAACAGTGGAGCCAAAGGGTCACCTGCTATTGGGTCGACTTTCTTCTATATTAAAATAAAATAAGAAACACAACCCTTCAGTTGAATACTCTTTGAATACTGGAGATTTTATGTTCTGTTCCACCAGATATTTACTTACCGGATTAAACAACAAGAAACCAATGTTTCTTTAAATGTAATTTCCATTTGTTTAGGCCAGGCGGAAAACAAATTAGGTGTACCACTCTGGGAAAAGGGGAAGCTTAGCCCCTCCAGGAAGGAAAGAATGTCTTTCTAGTTTGTTTTTTTCTGACACCGACTGAGAGCAGAACTGCTTTAACAGATCCAAGGGACGTTTGCCCACCCTCCCACTGATATCCTCAGTGGAAAACCAGCATGGAATAATACCCACGTTTAGATCTGTGCTTATCAATACTGTTTTACAAAATGTATTAGTGTTTGATTTGTTGTTCTTTGTATTTGATTTGTCTACTGATTGATTAATACAATTATTTACATATAAAGGATTCATATAATTAGACGAATGAATAATGAAATAAATATAATTAATAAATAAATAAAAATCTCTACTGTAGCGATCCAAATCTGAGTTGTGCCTATTGTCTGTGACCAAGAGCCCCTGGGTAATGGAGTGTAATTGGTGGAACACCATCTACATTAGGTAGACAGACTGTCAGTGGATCTTTTCCAAGTTCTTTGTTAAACAGACATCTGTGACATCATGGATGCTTGCTGATTTGCAGTGTTGTTAGGAGCGATGCTTCATTACTCAAATTGCCACCAAACCTCTCACACTTGCTGCGTAGTCTGCAGTGTGTTAAATTACCAAAGGCTGGAAGGTTGGTCTGTAAGCGGAGTCAATTTGCAAGGCTGTTTCTCCCCATGTGTGGTTGCTTGGTCCAAACTTGGGGGTGGAAAGACCTAATAGCTTGTGTTCTAAATTGGGGTAAAAAAAGAAAACTTTTTGTCAAAGAAATAAAGGTTGAATAAAGGGGATGTCTTAGAATTATGTATTTATTCATAACAGGGCCAGGTCCTTTCTTTCAGTTATGAAGTGAGCCTTTGAATTTCCTATGTCCTCGTCTAGGGCACATACATTTATCTTTTTGTTATTTAAATGTGCTAAAAATACCATTGCTTGCCTTGTGTGCGCATGCTATCTTTGATCTTCTCTGTAAGTTTTTACAGGGATAGAGTTTAGGTGAGCTTGGAACCAAACATTACTACTAAAATAACTTTTAAAAACTTTTAAAAAACTTTGTAAGAGGTGAATGTTTACAGCAGCTCCAGGATATGATGAAGCTGGCCTGTGGGAGGATGTCAGTCTCTAGTGACTGTTCAACACCAGTGTTAATCTCCCCCCTAAACACCTAATATTACAAGCATTTACCCTCCAAGAATAAAAGTTGACAGACCTATTAAAAACAATACATAAAACAAGGGGTTCTTTTCTTTCCTCACACATCATTTACTTAAATTTTGTAGTTAAGTGCAGCTAATTTCTGTCTATAAAAAGGAAATAACTCCCAAGTTATGAAATTAATTATTTCCTAATCGTTGACCGCAACATCCCTTGCATTCAAAAGCTTTAAGTACAATTATTATTACGGGTAGACCTTGGTTGTGCTAAAGAGGTAGATGTGTTTATGAAAGTAACATTTCCCTGGAAGCGGAGGAAATGGGCAAGACATAATGGGGGAATTCACTAAATTGAAAACACCAGTAACCTTAGCTATAGGTGGGAAGACTCGCTGAATAGCTACGTTTGTTATTTGGCTATCCAGCTAGCTAGCTTTATATAGCAATAAAGCCTGTCAGAAGTTCAAACATTCTAAACAAAGCGCAGCACTACAGAAAAAAATGTGGAATTTGGGGTTCCAATTACTCGCCTGGCTAGACAATATTATCCTCTCTGATTTTTATTAACAGGCTTAATAAAGCTTTCCACTATTACATAATGTAAGATAACGTTTTTTGCCTACATTTTAAAATGTCAGAAATTATATTAGAAATTCAATATCATCAAAGCAATGTATGAGGGATAATAAATAGTGTTATTTATTACATTTTGTTTTATTAAACGTTGAAATGGTTTAAAGGAAAAACATAACCATGTTTGATTGGTTTTTCACTTTTATATACTGCATGTCCGTTTCTACTACATGTAAGTGTTTAACTACAACTGGCATTTCTGTTCGCGTGTAACAGCTTTGTTTGTTAGCAAAACCTGCTAACTAGCGTTGTATTGTGCCGCATTTAACATTCATAAAACAATACAACTCTTATACCCATTAGTTGGCCATATACATGATTTGAAACTTAACAATTTACTATACCTACAGTCAGAGGGCTGGAAAACCAGAGCGGAAATCAGAGAAGGGGGTAAAAAAGACGAATCCTTGATTCGTTCTGGAAAGCAGTCGGGTTTATAAAAAAATAAATAAAAAATGACGAGTGTTCCGGCCCAATTCCACCACTGGTTCCTATCGAACATTACATTCCTACTAGCAAAAATATTAAGGAAAACATAATAATACGTGAACAATGGTGATTACATTATCACAAAAAAGTAAACCGATAATGGAGGAAATCTCTTCAGTGTAGTCAGCACTTCTTCCAAAGTAACAGCTGTTTATTTTGGACTAGATGCATGACTAGATCATACATATTCCACAATGGGCATTTTACCAAAATACCTGTGAAACATATATATTGTGGCAACCCCGGGGCGTCAGGACTGGAGTTGCGGCAGAACCCGCACGCCCCTCAAGCTAGGGGGCAGGTCCTTGAGGGGCGGTTAGTTCCCTCCCCAGCAATCGCCGGCACCAGCTGACAGGCATCGGCTGATTGGGGAGGGAAAAGACAAAAGCCGGCAGCTGCGAGGAGAAGATGTTGGCGCTGGGGAGGTTACAGGCGAAAGTCAACCGAAGGGAGGAAGGGAGGAAGGGAGGAAGGGAGGAAGGGAGGGAGGAAGGGAGGGAGGGAGCGAGCGAGCGAACGAACGAACGCCGCCGGTAAAGCACTGTGCTCTGTCTTACAGATCTGGCTGGCGACGGGTGTGCGAGACCCCGCAAATTCCTTCGAGCGAGGAGGACGAGATTCTTTTTCATTCGTCATTCGTCGTTATTTTATGCCCCGATCCAGGAGGAATTTTATTTTTATTTTTTCGTTGCCTTATACCGCGAATCGGGAGGACTTTGTGTTGCGTTTTACGGCACAAAACCGCGCTCGTATTCCGAGCTAACCAGAGCATTTTTCGTGGGCATTCCTCTCTCTGTTGCGTGCTGTGGTTGCCACATTTGGTGGAGAATATGGGCAATGTGACTCCACTACCTGCCCAACACCAATCATGGAAGCCGCACTCAACCTCCTAGCCCAAGCCCTGGGGACGGCTCCTGTCCAAGACCTGCTGATTTCCCTGAACAGCCGTCTCCCCAGGGCTGCCGCCGCGGTCACCCTGATGACACTGCTCACCAAGCAGACCGCGGAAGACGACGTGGAGGCTTACCTGGAGGGTTTTGAGCGCACGGCAGAATGAGAGGGCTGGCCAACAGATCGCTGGGGCCACCTTCTGACCCCTTTCCTGACCGGGCGCGCCCAGCAGGCCTGCCACGACTTGGGGGGGGGGGGGGGGGTACTGAGGCAGCAGACAACCCCACGCTGAAGAAGGCCATCCTGGGGCAATATGGGTATAACCTGGCCAACTGCGCCCAATGCTTCCACGCCAGGGAGTACGACCAGGCGTTGGAGGTGTTTTTCCTGCTGCCAGAGGGGACACCTGGCCCGACAGTGCCCCGGCGAGGACGTCCACGTGCCGTCAGCCAGCCACGGGGAGAGACGACCCCCAGGGAGGTGCCTACTCAAGATCTGCCGGGCCGACGAACACCCTGCGGCCCCGAAAACTGCCAGTGCGGGTAGGAAAGCCTAGACTCTGGCAGTGTGGTGACCCTGATCTGGCCCGAGTTGGCAGAAGGGAGGCCGGGAGCACCCATTGAGGGTGATATGAAAAGTTACCCCACCAGCCGCACAGAGGTCCAGACGCCCAAGGGGACCTTCGCAGGGCGGGCCGGGTTGGTACACAAGTTACCGGTCCCCCTCATTGGGCGCGACTGTCCTATCTTCGACAGGTTCAGGGGTCTGTCAGGGATAGTCCAACGGCCCTCTCCACTTTCAGTGTCCCACCCAGGGGTGGAAAAGCCCCCCAAGAGAAGACTTAGCTATGAGCAACAGTTTCACATCATGTCCAACCAGCCTGAAAATGAGGCTCTTCAGTTCAAGCGGCCCTGAATTGAGTGTCTCTGATGCCCATTTCCCACGCACCCGGGGGGTGGTCCTTCCTCTCCTCCATGCCGTGCAGGACAGCCTGAGGTCTGCAGGGGAAGTCCAGAAGGAGACGCAGTTCAGTGTGAAGGCAGAGGCATCGTCCACTGGAGCCCAGCAGGGATACCTCTCCCTCCAAGCTGTCCAAGGAGGAGCTGATCCAGAGCATGGATCGTGTGGATCGAGAGATTGCCAAGGTGGAGCGCATGGAGAACTTGCGGCGCAAAACCAAGGAGAGCCGCACCTGCGAGTACTACGAGAGGCCGTTCCCTGAGATCCGCGAGCAGCAGGAACGCTTTCAGAGGGTTGAACAGCGAGGCTCTGGTCTCTCAGCAGCCATTGCCAGAAGTGAGCACGAGAAGGAAGTCTTCAAGGCCAAAGAAGAGAAATCGGAGAAGTCAGGGTGTAGCACGCCGACATGCTTGGTTCGGAATGAATATCGACTTCTCTTCCGGGTTCTCGGCTTTCTTGCTGGTTTTACTTTACAAACAAAAGAAATACAGAAACGCTCTTCAAGGTTTCCCCTCACGGGTTCACCCCAAACATAACAAACTAACAGAATACCAAAATTAAACATTCAAAGGGCAATTCTCTTGTCACGTTTTGCCGGCGCCTACTCTCGCTCTCCCCGCTTCTCAGACGCCGTCAACTCGCCGTCTCCTCTCCCGACTTCCAGCACCTACTGAGGGATCAGAGGTTGCTAAATGCTGTTCACAATTAGCATAATCCTCAGCCGGTGCTGGTGGGCGTGCCCGGACCTCTCCTGTGCGTGTTCTCGAGACGGACGCATGGCACACAGGGAAAAAGGACGAGGAGATAGATGAAAAGGAGGTGATGAAAAACGGTGATGAAGTATGTGCGTGGGGGGAAAAGGAGGCGTTGGATCTGCAGAGGGACAAGGAGCTGTGGGAGGCCGGCTGTGAGGTGGAGAGACAGGCTGGGAGAGGGAACCAGTTAGCCCATGAGAAGGGCCGACTGCAGCAGCTGCACGAGGCCATGGAGGGTGAGGCCTCATGACTCGCCTGGGACCTTGAGAAGATGAAGGAAGAGATCAACTCTCACCTCATCAAAGTGAAATTGGCCCAAAGCTAGCTGAGAAGGGAAACCGATGCTCTCAAGGCAATGAGGGACAAACTGCGGGAAACGACGTCAAAGCTGACCCAGGCCTAGGAGGAGGCAGAGCAGATCCGCAAAAACTGCCAGGACATGATCAAGACCTATCAGGAGTCGGAGGAGATCAAGTCAAACGAGTTGGATGCCAAGCTGCGTCAGATGAAGGTGGAGCTGGAGACACAAGCTGGACAGGACAGAGCAGCAGGAGATGCACCGTGCAAAGCTTAAAGAGCCCGAGGACCTCAAGAGAACCTTCAAAGAGGGGGTGGATGAGTTGCACACCCTGAGAACCAAGGTGAAATGTCTGGAGGATGAGACCATGCACGGAGGACGAGCTGTCCAAGTATTGAGATATCATAAACAGACAGGAGGCAGCAACCTCAAACGGAAGCCCCAGATTGGTTGGGAGCACAAACCTGTACGACACTGAGCGCAGCAGGAAGCTGATATCAGAGATCCAGGAGTCCCTGCTGGACGAGCTGGAGTCTGAGATCCTCTCCTCCCAGTTCCCCACTGCGGCCACCAAGGGGGGCTCCTCTAACGGGCTGCTGTTGGACCAGGACTCCATGTTTCAGAAGTGTGTCCAGTATAAACACTTGCAGCAGGAGAAAGCCATTCGAAGGTTGCAGGAGGAGAACCAGCGGCACCAGGAGCTCATCCTGGGGATCTGCTCTGAGAAGGACAACATGAGGAGAATAGAGATGGAGAGGCAGCACCTGACCACCATCAGAAAGCTGGAGGTCCGGGTGGAGGAGCTGACGAAGGACCTGCAGGCTACAAAGGAGAAGCTGGTCCAGCAGGACAGCGCGGCCCGGAATGCCGTTCAGCAGATCCAGCGGGACGTGTCACACTTGAAGCAGGCCAACAGGAAGTGCGAGGAGGCTCACCAAGAATGAAATGGAGGTTGCCAAAAAGGGTTAGTGGAGCATGGATGCAACTGGTCAGCCATCGCCAAGACAGTGGGCACCAAAAGCGAGGCACAGTGCAAGAACTTCTACTTCAACTACAAGAGGCGGGACAACCGGCTGCAGCAGCACAAACGGGACCCCTGACGTCCAAAGACAGATCCTCAGAGCGAAAGTCTGGCCTCCACTGCTTCAGTTGCTGACGACGATGATAACGAGGGCTCCAACGAAGAAGAAAACCCAGAGGACAGTGAAGGTGCAGAGAACAGCTCGGACACAGAGTGCCCCCTCCCCATCTCAAGGAGACGCCAGCGAGCAGCCAACCAGCCACGGTGGTGGTACCTCTGGGTGAGAAGCCCAGTCACATCAGGACGCTGACCCCAGGGGCCAGAGCCCCAAGGGCCATGAGTTGCGGTATGGAAAGCTGCACGTGAAAATAGAGAAGAATCCCGAGGGCGGGGAGCCGGCGGCCCAGGAGGAGAGACGGCAGCCCGCTTACCAAGCCCAAGTGCAGACCAAGAGCGAGCCCCTGGACGTGGACATCAAGTCGCTGGCCGACTTCCAGGTGGAGCACCGCCGACGCCCTGTAGAGACGCGATACCTGCCTGTGGGCAGTCCAGGGGGACCCTGGCCTGCATCTGGGGGAGGGGATGTGTGGCAACCCCGGGGCGTCAGGACGGGAGTTGCGGCAGAAGCCGCACCTCCCTCAAGCTAGGGGGCAGGTCCTTGAGGGCCGGTACTTTCCCAACCCAGCAATCGCCGGCACAGCTGACGCGCATCGGTTGATTGGGGAGGGAAAGAACAAAAGCCGGCAGCTACGAGGATATGTCGGCGCCAGGGAGGCTACAAACGCAAGCCGAATGCAGGTAGCAAGTGCCGACGGTAAAGCACTGTGCTCTGTTTTACAGATCAGGCCGGCGACGCGTGAGTGAGACCCCGCAAATTCCCTCGAGCAAAGAGGACAAGATTCCTTTTTTTGCACTACACTTATGTTTCTGAGATTAACAGATATTTTAAGCAATACACTCATAGACCTGAATTGTGATCCTGCATGAACTTCTAGGACTTGAGATGTAAACAGTGCCTGAGTGGAAGACATGCAAGCAAATTGTTGAAAAAAATTTTTTTTTTTTTTTTTACCAGTAGGAGGCACTGTAAGAGCCTCTACTTCAAAATACAGGACCATGAAAATTTATTTTTGATGAATGTTATCAGATCTCAAAACAAAACCTAATATTAAAGGGGACCCTATGCAAACAAATAACAAAAGTTGATATTTATTATTTATTGGAGAACGCCATACAACACCCATTGCATCTTTCTGGAAGTGTCCTTGCCCCCTTAGACTGGTTACGCCACCTTTAGCGGCCACAACGGCAACCAAAATTATTATTCTCTCACCACACCATGGAGGAATTTGGTTTTAGCGTGAACTGCTCGTTTCAGGTCCAGCCATAAACCTGTATACCCAACTGTATGTCAACTATTGACATTTCAGGTCATTTATATTTCTATGTTTAATTTATGAAGGGATTTCTGACAGTGAAACTACAGATACATGGCTTCTGACAGAGGTTTAAATGTTACAACTCCAGGCTCTTTAAAACGCTCATAAAATCAAATATATCTCAATGAATACAAAGTAGAAAAAATTTCCATGCTCACAACATCACAAGTTACCAGAGGGGTTAAATTCCCAAATTGTACAAATATTTTAAAATTAGATTCTGGTTTGTTCATAACTTTAGCTGGCTGTGTTATCATAACAGAAACGCCAAAGATTTATTGGTTCTTGTAGTGTTCATTGCAAAATGAGAAGAAATATATAGTTTGTTTTGAGTGGTTTAAAGAGGAGATATTAGAGTTTAAAAGCAAAGTAAAAAAAAAAGTCTAATGTTTCAGCTATGGTAAAGGTTTTTTTGAAACTTTTTATTTAGAAAAAAGTGGATTTTATAGTATATCTCAAGGCTTTTGTGTACACTTGTAGCTGGTGAGTTTTTTGATAGTGATTTTAATGTTACGTTAATGTTACATGCAATCATTTCTATTATTAACATATTCTGAGTTGGCTTTATGATTGTTCCACTACATACTTTTAGCTTCCATCATCCTGGAATATCTCAGGGGTACGTTGGAACATTGCTCTAAATGCTGAAGCCAGCACAACTGGCTAACCCTCCAACATTAGAGCTAACAGCTCACTTAATCCGCTAGTTTATGCATTTACCTTGACATTGCCTTGTGATCTTACTTACCCTTTCAACCTACCCCCTTTTGTCAAGATAAAAGTCACAATTCAGGGCTTCAACTATTAAGTAAAACAAAATCAGTCATCTACGTGCACTGAGCTCTCTGGACAGACTGACAGCCCAATCTAATAGAGTCTTAACGGTCTTTCTTATTTGTTATTCAAAGTCAGGAATGAAATATGGTAGGGCTACCTTACAGAGGTCTGCTTCTTCGATTACTTTTTATAGCCGTGTCCAGGCTGCAGTTGGCATGGGGCTCAGTGTGCAGTGTTTAACTGCGCTGTTGAAAAGCTCACATTCCTCCATACATCGGAAGCCAAATTCAGCCGTAATGTGGCTCCACAGATGCATCGCTATCAAGCTACTTTTCAGAACGCTTTGCATCATGGAGAGTAAATAAATACAATATAGTGAATTAATTTTCAACTCTGTAAAACTCTGGCCTGTCTTTGGGTTTTATGGCTCATTTCCTTCACACAGAGGAATGTCTTTTGCATTTAACTCTGCATCAACTCACAGGCAGTGGTGAGTATGCCTCAACTCACAGGCAGTGGTGAGTCCACATCAACTCACAGGCAGTGGGAGTCCACATCAACTCACAGGCAGTGGTGAGTATGCCTCAACTCACAGGCAGTGGTGAGTCCACATCAACTCACAGGCAGTGATGAGTCCACATCAACTCACAGGCAGTGATGAGTCCACATCAACTCACAGGCAGTGGGAGTCCACATAAACTCACAGGCAGTGGGAGTCCACATCAACTCACAGGCAGTGGTGAGTCCACATCAACTCACAGGCAGTGGTGAGTTTGCAACTCACAAAGCATTCCCAGAGAAATAGTGTGCCTTAAGGAGAAATAATTAAGTCCCATTTAAGTTTTTCCCATTTTGGGGTATCAGGGGTCCCTCTTGCCACCTGACACGACTTCCAGCTTACATGTTGAGGCTAACTTGTAACAAAAACCATGGAGACAGCAATGCCTTGAAGACAAAATTAAATCCGTGGACCACCCTTCTCTGTTGTGTTCACTTTAAAGAATAACTCCAAAACACCAAAGGCCATATTTAAAATAAAAAACCCCGTCACAATTAAGAGCACACTACTTTGGCGGTACCATGTGCTAACCCTAAAGAGACCGAAGCTGGGCCCCCAGCTGGGAAGTAACAAGCTGCCAGGTAGTGTGACAGGGGTGAGGGGCTCAGTCAAGGCAAGCCCAGCTGGAGTGAAACCCATTCCTGCATGGACAGGAAAAGGGAGAAGAAAGAGCTGTGCCTTAAGCCTCCGGTCCTGGCAGTTCAATCATCCCGTTGTGTCGGCCACTCCTTCTTGCCTTCAGCTCCCGTTTTCAGCTCTTGTCTCTACAGCTCCTGCTTCTGTCCAAGCTGGGAGGAATTGTGGGGTTGTTATGTTAGTGATATGCAGGTCATGGTGCTTACTCACTGGCCTCTGTTGGGGGAATGATCGGGTCAGGTGGGCCAAAGTTTTGGGGTTGAAAAAAGGGAGCCGGGAGCGTAGAGGAGAACCAGGATGTGAGTTGTTGAAAATCGATGTAGACCGGTGCCATTAATGGTTCAGGTGCCAGCTCACTTCAGATTCTGGCGTTCCCTTAAAAAAAAAATGTGTTCAGTAAGTTTGGTTGTGCTAGTTTTGAGTTTCATTTCAGGTTTTTTCTTTGGCAGATGTTCATAGTCTATGCATTGCTTTGGTGTGTAAAGGGTTAGGTTTTAGGGTTAGAGTTTAGGGTTAGGGTTAGGTTTAGGGTTAGGGTTAGGGTTAGGGGTTAGGGTTAGGGTTAGGGTATAATTGGTGTTTTGAGGGAAGCCCCTGAGTGCAGCAGGCAGAAGACGCCTCAACGCAGATTCTGCTGCTGTAGGGGCCCAGGCTGGAACAGGTAGGGGACGTTAGGCAATAGCCACTCCAACAGTGTAGACATGCAGAGACAGTCTTTCCTCAGTCAGTTAAGGAATGTTTCGTTATAATTCCATATGGGTGGGCGTGGCAGAAGGCATAGTACCTTCACCGTTCCATAGACGAGTTGTCTGGGGAGGTTTGGAAGACCTGAGGAAGAGAAGAGATGTGAAGACTACGACAACGGTGTGGCCAGAAGCCTCCCTCATCAAGAGCCCCGCCCTTCGGTATCATGTAATGTCTGGTGCCGTTTTTAAATTTTATATCCTGTGTCCTCGGGCTTGTTGGGGATGGCCCAGACAAAGTCATTTCTTACTTTTTGTTTGGTGTTTTTCAGTGTGTCTGCTACTAGTTTTGCTATCAGGATGTATCTGGATGTGACTGCAAAAGAAGCAGAGCTGAATCCCACAAAAAAAAAACACTGAGTCCGCCATCTAAAGGCAGTGATGTGCTCAGGCACTCCTCTTATGAAGGCCCCTGAAGGCCAGATGGCTTCGCTCTCTGAAGCGAGCTGTGTTCCCACTCCCTGAGCCATCCTTAAAGAATCCTTGTGGTTCCTGTCTTGCGTCTTTTTCCCAGCTATTGCTCACCCCACTCATTGTCAGTGTTTACACGGGCACTGACTCCGTTGGTCAAGGAGATGAAAGCTGCTTCTTATAAATCAAGTCCCAGATTCTTTCTGCTGAGTTCCCACCATGCAGATATGTGCACTAACTACGTGTTCGGGACTGCTGGATTAGTTCACTGGTTCCCACCTGAAGCTGGTAATTGGGTGGAAAATGGCTATAAACACAACTGTGTAAGGGAGATAAGAATACACCACTTTGCTTTAAAAAAATAAATAAAATGTAAACAATACCTAGTGGCTGCCCACTGCATGAATTTGTCTAGCCTGGTTAAGGTTTTCGCCTCTATACAATTTATTTTTTCTTTTTGGTAAATCTTGGTAAGTTTCCTTTTTGGAGAACGTGTTGGCCAGCTTTCTCACACAGATGTTAAGTATTGGCAGCTTTAGGAAACTAATAGCTGCTTTCAGCTCCTGGGTCTGGTACTGGGCAAGTGATTTGAGTCAATGTCAAATACTCTGGTTTGGAGGAGTCCGGGTTTCAGACAATAAAGCAGGAGGGAAAAGCAGACCTTGAGAAGGATGATGGAGGTGGAAA
>JAOYSI010025785.1:6793-29747 GCA_025775065.1 Hiodon alosoides | reverse complement strand
GAAACAAGGACAGTGTGTGGGATATCAGAAACAAGGACAGTGTGTGGGATATCAGAAACAAGGACAGTATGTGGGATCACTTGTAAACACTACACAGTGTTGAGAGGGGAGAGACAATGTGCTAAGTACGAGAATAATACCCAGAGGTGGAGTACAGGAAGGGAAACTGAACTCATTCATTATTATATCCCAAAAGCACTAAGCTGATTAATTGTCTAGACCAGGCAGTCTGAGAAGGAAAAAAAAAAACATTGTGCACATGTAAAATCCAGCTTCTCTGTTTCTCTGTGTTTCTTGAACCGAAGGAAAACAATTGAGTTTATTACTGCTGGTTTATTTTTCACGGCCATACAATTCAATCTGGATTGAAAAATGAGTTTACTTGTATAGAAGATACCGTTTATACTCAACAGATGTTTTCTTTTACTGAGGCAATTCACGTTAAACGGTTTCCTTCAAGGTCTTATGGCAGAGTGTCCTGGGACTTGTTATCTGGTAACACATTCAGTTCCTAAACTAAACTTAAACTAAACTATCAGGCCCCACGCTACGGTAATTTCAATGTGAGAATACATAGACGGTGACAGAAGGCAGATACAGACAAGCCTTCTTTTTTTTTTTTTTGAAAACACATACCAGAAGTCACAAAGCTGGGTGTATAACGCTTGGCCTGGGTCTGACTTTCGTTCTTCTCTTGTATCATAAAGCCAAAGACAACCTTGTTACATCGACTGGGGTTTATCCAAAGCCCGGCCTGCTTCGCCCCCCCCAACAACCATCCCAGAAAGCCTTTGACACGCCCGCTGGCATCTGGAGAATGCCATGCGAAGATAAAGCCCTAGAGCGGCCACGACATACCTCTGAAGTGCCCCGGTAGGGGTACACGGGGGCATGTGGTGCGCGTGCCGCTCAGAAAGCCCGTCTCATGTGCGTCCAGTCGTTTCAGAGGGGTAGACTAATCCACGGCGCGATGAGAAGGCAGTCTCTGATGGATCTACCCACCGCGGCCAAGATTCAAATAAGGGTTAGGTCAGACCGTAGGACAAAAAAGTTTTTCTTTTTCAGCACGTGAGAGTTTCTGAACCTTTTTTCTGATTTTTGATTTTTTTACTCAATTCTATTAAGTGGAAAGGTATTCGCTTGCTTAAAGACTATTTTAGACATGACCTAGACATATTTTGCTGGAAGACTGTGTCATTTTACAAACAAACTTAAAGAATATTATTTTCCAGTTCAAGCACGTGTAGCAATATCCCTTAATATTTAATAATAATAATAATAATATTTTAACAATAACTTGTTTTCAGTCTGCATTAATGACAAATTTGACAGGTTTCACATCATCACGACGATGCCAATGAGTATTTTCCATCTACAGAGCTGAGTGACAGGTAGGCAGCGCGTGTGAGGAATACACGCGTGTTTTGTGCCTTGAACTGGGTTGCATGGGAAATCATGAGGTCCTGAGTCCTATGTGCCAAACTCTATTCCTGTTCAAGCCAAAAATGGCGATTAGGGAATCCACAGCGGACCTCTCCCCTTATCGTGTCACAATAGAGTTTAATCTCCATCAAACTGTTGGCAAAGAGGCACTGCACCCTTTATAAGTGGGGTGTATTGGCTCTTTTCTTTTTGTTAACCAGGCTTGCCATTTAGTGGATTCAATTATTTTATCACCCACACTCTGACTGATGCTGTAGTTTGAGCCAATTCAGTTAATTATGATCAGTCATGAAAACTATCAAATCAAAATGATTCTAAAATAGTTGAATTGTTTTTTCCGGAACCCATGCATTTTCTCGAACGCTCACACACAGACACGCACACACACAGACATGCACACACACAGACATGCACACACACATACATGCACACACACATACACACGCAAGCGCAGACACAGACACAGACACAGACACACACTCACACACACACACACACACACACACACACACACACATCTCCCCCTTGCCTACTTGTCTGTCCTTCAGCCCATTCATTCAAATAACTTGGGCTGTTTTTGTAACAAAACAAGGGCTAATCCCGAATTCAGGGAGCCCTGAATGGCCCTGAACAAATGGTGGACAAATGAGAGGGATTAGACTGGCCTTGTGAAAGAGCTGAGAGTCTGCTATTGATCTTCGGTGGTCCCGGGCCCTTTCAAGAGCACTCTGTCTGAAAACCCCACCGGGTAAGAGCATGCGGGGGCACTCTAGAACTCTGTAGGCCACAGAGAGACAGACAACAACCACAATTAGTCTCAGGAGCTGTAATAGCAATTCAATAAGGACTTGATAATCGTATGCCCCCTCCTTTACCGACATAAATCAGATCTGTATTACGAGCGGGGATTTTTTTTCTCTCTCTCTCTCTCTCTCTCTCTCTCTCTCTCTCTCTCTCTCTCTCTCTCCTTCTCTCTCTCCCCCGTATAATTTATTTTCGGCCTTCGGAGAGCAATGACCACACAGAGTTTGAAAGGTCCCAAAAGCTTTGTGTGGTTGTTTCAGAAGCAGCGTGACTTGTGCCCCCTTTGCTTTGTTCTCCCGATTGGACTTTCAATGGTATTTCCACCCAGTGTTCATTGTTTTCTACTGTTGCAACGAAACAGCAGAAACAAACACAAGTGGTTTAGCGATGTTCTAGACAACCACGTGGTTTAGCGATGTTCTAGACAACCACGTGGTTTAGCGATGTTCTAGACCACCACGTGGTTTAGCGATGTTCTAGACAACCATGTGGTTTAGCGATGTTCTAGACAACCACGTGGTTTAGCGATGTTCTAGACCACCACGTGGTTTAGTGATGTTCTAGACAACCACGTGGTTTTCGATGTTCTAGACAACCACGTGGTTTTCGATGTTCTAGACGTTGCATTGCAGCGTGGCGGACCCAGTTTCAAACCAGGAGTCGGTAAAACCGATCTCTACTCTGGCCTTTGATCTCCAAGCAGCCCATTGACCGTTCGCTTGCATCTGTGAGATGTTTCTCATTTAGATCTGTGTTCCAATGAAGTTCTGAGCATTAATAGGACTGCCGTAATTCTATGCATCGGTGGGGGAGCAGGACTCCAAACATTGGGGCACCCCCAGCATGCATTTCTCACGCGACTTTGTGCCACCTAAAGACTCCACGAGGCTTCAACCAGCCATGGGTTGGACACGCCCCGGATTTGTGAAGAAACGCCTTCCCGAAAAAAAAGGCCTCGACATGCTGCTTGAGAGAATAGGTCGAAGACGCCCTTGCTTAGGTATCCGTTCCCATGTTCTCCCTCTTTCTCTCCGGAACATTCCTCGCTGATTCTCCACGGCGTTTTTGGGGTTTGCTGGTGATCAAAGGCAGTTGCTTTGATCTCCTGCCTCGGCACCACTCTTGTCTCGCTGGAGAGCAAACTGACACGACATTGCAGGAGCAATGATAATTACAGGCTCCCATTCCGTTTCCATGCTTTCATTTGAAGCCGGACTCAGTATAAACAGGCAGCCGCACCTCCAAGCCAAGAAAATCGGGGGGGAATTCCTGGACTTTTAGGCGATTAGAAAGGTAGCGACCCTTTGACAATCAGGCGTACCATTCAAGAGAACAGGCAGAAAATGGGATTAATTTTGTGGGTTTACTTTTTTTTTAATGCACTCTGAAGCTGGTATGTTGACTGAACAAATGATGGAAAATTTTCATACGAATGCTTTTCCTGACCAACACTTTCAATACTACATAATGTTTATAATCATTTCATTTATTTTTTTACAAATACATTTTTTTAACCGAGAGCTAAACTGATGACCACTTCATGTAATTGAACTCCCCCCGTTGGGTTTCAGCTTACTGACGACGTTTGGTTTAACACTGCTGTGATCACTATTTTGGTGATCGTAGCATTATGTGCTGATGCCACGCTAGGCGCTGATGCTAGGTGAGGAGCCACCATGCTAATTTTCATGGTGCGCTGTGATGGAGCCAGCGCAAACGCAGCTGTTAAAAGGGGGTGGGGCTCTTACTGATAATCAACATACGTGTATTTTAAGGGCGGGGTTACATAATAACCAATCAGAGCTGTTTGTTCCCCTTCGGGGAAGCGATGTGTTTGCGATGCGTCAGACTGCTCTTTTCTGCATGGCGGAGGACGCGCGTTTTGAAGGCCCCGCCGCTGGATTTCTGATTGGAAACGTCGCTGCGTTCCGGGCTGGTCCTTCAGTGCACCGCAGACGAATGGCAGACAAATGCCCCGTTAACCGCTATGCATAAAATATACCCTTTTGTTGTGCTTGGAACAATTCACATCGATAATCTTTAAAAAAAATAACTCAAAACAATGACAGCAGTAAAATAAATAAAATTTGGAGAAATGTTGTCATTAGAGAGGAAGCAGACTATTCTATAATATATCATTTTGTAAGCTGTGTGACAGCTTTAATATGACTTTTGCAATATCACCGTCAAAATAGCTCCTTTTTGCCCAAATTTAGCTTAGCTCAAAAATAGCACTACATTGATAGTTTTCGTTTAAAGTCCCTCCCGACAATGTGCCCCCACACCCCTTTCGGCACAAGTACAATTTCTCGTGGTGCCTCTAACAGACATTCTCGCCGTTAGCGCAAAACCACACGCCTCCACCGGACGAAAACAGCAAACGCACCTGCGCCGCCATGCGCTATTGTTAGCGCAAGCGGCTAACTGGAGCCCTCAAACTCACAGGTGGAAGACATATATATATCCAACAGGGATCCCAGTCATAAAAATGACCCCACCAAGCCCCATTAAGACTTACCTCATCATTTTAAATGGTGCCAAGCAAGCTGTCGTAATAGAAGTTGAAAATGACAAAGAGGATTTATTGTTCCTTAGGTCGTTGCTATAGTTTCAATGAACTCGTGTGTGTTCTAATCACATCCTTCTATTTATCAACCAATTGAACTGAATGGTGGGACAGCACAAAGCCATTTGGACCGATTATGCCTGCCGTCTAATCAATTTCACATTATGGCAAGGCTGAAAGGTTCGCTTTCCGAACAGAGTCCGTTCATTTCTAGCTCTCCATTCTGCTTAGGGAAAAAAACACTCCCATGGCCTCCCATATCATTTGTTGTAGCTTTGGAACAAATGCCTATGACGTCTCATTGAAAAACTAAGCAGAAGTCATTTAGAGAACAGAGGAGGCCCTTAAAGTCAAACATAATACCATTGTGAACATGTATGCATGGGATGGTTATGATCAGAGTGGAATTAACTGCCATGTTTGGATAAATGCTCATGTTTCTATCAAAGTCAATTTCCCCTAAATTTGAACAGAGGTAATTCAAAGACTGCTATCTTGCAAACAATCTGTTGTCGATTTGAATTCACCCTCAGGTGCTTTTGCCCGACAGGCAAGTTTTGTTTCTTTTAAATCTAACAACCATGTTTTCTAAATTAGATCTGAATATAGGATCTACGGAGTTACAGAGTTGGAACACTCTCTAGAGTCAAAGCACCACTGGACAAGATGTCGTAGAAGATCTTTGCTACTATTAGCCTAACAGCAATTAGAACCAATTTGTCTGGGGGTCGCCTTGTTTGCCTCCGGACACTACACCTCAAGTTTTGTAAAGGGCAGTTATACCCAAGATGGAGAACCAGAAGTCACAGATGTCGTGCCTGCTCAGTCAAACAGACGAGGATCCGCCGCGTTGCTGGAGTTTACAGTGGATGCTGTCAAATGTGGGAGACAAATGTAAAATGACCCCCTCCCCGGAGGAGGGTGTCCCAAGTCAATGGAGATGATCTGTTTACCGTTAACGGCTAACGGGGGAGTGGGACCGTGACCACCTATTGGTCATTTGAGCCAATAAGTGTGACCCCTGGGTGGTGCAGAGATCAGGAAAACCGACCAGAGGTTTCGACGTAACACTCTCAGCATTTGTTGTGGTCTTAGAGTTCACCTTAGATGTGGGTTTGCAACCACCACTTCATCGTTTTACTTCAAACATTTTTTTTTTAAATACCTCTGAATTTGGACAAACAAACCAAATAAATACGGTTGTCTATTTTCATGTTCAGTCACGTATTGTCCTGTGTCGTGCTTAAAAACGAAATTTGATTTTAATACAACTTGCTAAGATTGACTATTGAAAATGTAGTTCTGGTTGTTAGTTCCGGAGTGCTTGCTAAATTAATTCCATTGTTAGGGGACTTACCATACACATTACGCTTCACCTGCTTCTTTGCTTTCTGACTTTGCCCGTCTCAGACTATGTCTCAGCCTAGGTATTCACCCGATAATGTTCAGGGGATCCCAATTCAAAACATGCCCCATCTTAAAATCAACACTGTGTCTCTTTAAAAGATAAATACACTCTAGTACATCGATCTTTCTCTCACTCCCATTTCTCGGAGGTGCCATAGGTTTTTTTTTGTTTTGTTTGTTCGTTTTGGATAACGATATAAGTTAAATTTATAGTTATTAAAAGTTGTTAACTTTATCAACAGAACTTTGAACTTGATTTTACATGCTGTGTATAGTGGAGGAATAACAACCAGGACACTGACAGTTAATGAACAGATAGGGAACATCTATAGAAAGTTACACAAACAGGGACCAACTGGACTTGAATAGGGAGTTAAAATCCATCACAGTACAAAAATGTGTAAATATATTAAAGGTTCTATTTGCAACAACTTTTTTTTTGTCGAAATTGTTATCCAGACGCTAATAAAAAGGGAGATTTGAAACAGCCAGTTACATTATCACAGAGCACCTGCAGTGTTCCATCCAGAGAAATGTGAGCTGGGTCCCTGTTCTGTGCGTCGCAGAGAGCACGTCCTGAGGGTAGCGTGTCCATCCATGCCTAGCCAGAAATGTCGGTGACGAAAATAAAAAATAAAACTAAAGAATAATCATTATATGGTCATTAGCAATGCGGTTGTAAAGAAAGGATTCCCCCAGTCAGTGGTCTGCGTGGTGCGTGTGGGATGCAGAACTGACGGAGCTTGATGTCCGTCGTGAAATCCCTCACTGCTGCGTGCTTCTTAATAGATGGAGGAAGCGCTGTGTCTGTGTGGGTGGGCTGGGCATCATAGCTCTCCATCCCAGCGGCATCAGAAACCTCGGCCCACGTTTAGGTCGTCTTCTGATCCAGGCATCAGGTGAGCGTTTTTTCAACCGCGCCCCGGCTGAGTTTGTGTATGTTAAAAGGTGCCTTTAGGGATAGAGTTGGAATAAGTCCTCCTTTAAGAAAGTCTTTGTGCAAAAGCCAAAATTCAAAATGGTTCCTCTTGTCACCGTTCCACTGCATCTTTTCGCAAACAACCTAAAGAATGTGTTCGGGCTAGGCCAACATCGTCAGACTGTCCTGTCCATCAGAGCACTGACTTCTGAAGGTTAAAAGTAATGAAGATGATAATACAATATGTGTGTCTTTGAAATGGACTTCCAATGCAGTCCTCCCTTGACACTGTCATTACAAAAAGAGTATTATTATTATTATTGTTATCTTTCAGTTAGGTTTGACCCTCAGTTACAATAGTAAACATTCTGTATGTTCACAATATTAGCAGCTTGTTCAGGACCTTAAGCTAATGAGGGAGATTTCAAAAACATTTTTAAAATAACTTACGGGAAATTGCTTCCCCTTAACTTCAGACAAATATACATATGGATGAAGTTTATTATTATTATTGTTATTGTTGTTATTTGTATTATTATTATTAACAGGCGCGACCTGGATAACAATAAGAATAGTGATAATGGTAATGACAGGGGCTGTCGCGTTGGTGTTCAGTTACGAGGGCGGCATGGGTAGGAAGTGGGTGGAAGGGTGCCTCCTCCGGGCCTTGTGACCTCGCCGCGGCCTCCCTCTGCCGTTGAGCGAGACAAACATCTGCCTCCCGCCATGTTTCCAGCGCAGCGAGGCGTAGGTGTTGTATCCGTTTTCCTCGATACGCTCCCTGAACTTGCAGCTGGGGTTATACTTCACCTGGAAAGAGCCACACGGGAGAGGTGAAAGTTTCTGCCACCGGTCACGGTGCGTAGACTTACCCCCGGAGCAGTACGACGGCCTGAAGGCACCGACGGCAATGCTTACTTAACAAAAAGGAGGTAGAGACAAATCAAAAGACGTTTAAGGAAGGTCACATGTCTGGTTAGGGCTTCTCAGTGGAATGAAACATAATAAAATACATTTTAAAACCCCTCATGTGGCTGTGCAATTAACTGGGTTTCGATCAGGTGCCCCGCTGTTCAGCCCGTAAGCTGTTTGAACGCCCATGCGTCTACGTCAACTAACCGTCAAAGCCGGCCGAGCTTCCAAAGTCACATGTCACAAAAAGAGGTTTGACCCAAAGGAGAGATGATACGGCAAAGGGGCAAAGAGCCCGGTTAAGATTCAAAGCATTAGTTCAAGTTTCACAGCTGAGGACTATCGCTAAGTGATCAAAAAAAGCCCTCAGTGTGATAGCAATCAGCCCTGCGATTAATAGTCGTTAGGGTGCGATTCGGGGAAGAATGTAACAATATTTTGATGCTTGGTTCATCTTGAAGCTGCTTTGTTTGCACCACAGAATGGAAAAATAAGAGTGGCCTTATCATAGCCAGGAGACTGATCGCCTGGCAGAGATTTCTCTCCAAGCTGTCAGACACCCAAACACCTGGCCAGAGGGCAAACTTATAATAAACAGCAGGGAGCCGTTTGCACAACAACTGCGAGAACGCACGCAACATTGCATTGCAACAGGATTGCATTGGCCATTGCTTTGCATTTTCTGCTTTGTATTACTGTAGGTGGAATTTCGCTGGAATTATCACGCCAATTTAGCACTGAGCTGCTGTAGGCTCAGGCTTGGGTCTTGAAGTAAATCAAATCGAAACCTGAAGCTTCTGGTTACAAATCCATCCCCTTCAAACATGGCTCTTTCCCTCGTCAAAACATTACAGTTAACACGAGAGTAAAAATGCGTTCTATGCCTTCAGAAGTACATTTTCATCAGTAAGCGAGCCCAGGTTTCAACGGCGCAGCTCGGTATACCTACCGATCCAAAGAGCGTGCCTTTTTTGGACATGGCTAAATACAGCCCGGTACTGACGGATTTGATGGCGACAACTCCAACGCTGACGGATCTAATTTCCATGAGACCTGAAAAAGAGAGAGGGATGTCACTGTTAGCATTTCAGCGATCACAAGGCGCTCTCTCAGCACCGATTGGACGGCTGAGTGTTCATACGGACCTGAGATAATAGCACAAGGTTTAGGCCACACTAAATTAGTTCCCTCACAGCTGCTGAAACGAAAGCACAAACTTCCTACAATACCAAAAACCTTTTTTTTTTACACCTTTTTGTTTTCAAGTGAAATGCGGACTGTGAAAAAATTACCGTTCCTCTCTTTTTTGTTTTTTTTAGAATGAAATTAGATTAAGCTATTTTATACAGATTTAGGGCCTGATGTTTAAAAAAGAAAAGTATCGGTGTCAACATTTCTACAACATCTACGTACGTTTCACAACTCTACACAGAGGGTACCGCTGGGACCGTATTGCATAATGCATCTTTCAGTTAAAGGGTAATCATTATCGACCTGACATTCTACCCCGATGATCTCCAGGTTTGTTTACCATGAGACACAACGCAGTACCCACAACCACTTCATATGTTCTTATCCACTTGGCCCATGAAAAGAGCGGCCAACGCTGTGGGTTAACTGTTTCCTTTATGCACTGATTGCAAACAGGTCACATGTGGCTGGATCCTGATCTGTTTTAGTCCACGGAAAGATCCGTGTCATTGTCATGACAATAGACAAAAATGTTTTGGATATGACCTGAAGTTTTTAGCCCGGTAGCTTGAATAGAACATGATTGCTGGCTCGAAGGCTACCTCAAAGAACTCCTCTCGCCTTAATTTGTGGAGTCTATCCTTCAAAGGGACCCTGATGTAGTGAGCTATCAAATCTTCACCCGCGCCCCACCGATGGAAATGCATTTGAGGGAAAACATCTCAGGAAACAAAAAATCTTTTAACTTTTTTACCGACGATCGTCTAGCAATGTGTGTGTTGCCCTTGGACAGAGACGGCAAATACAGCAACACGTGGAGTTGTTGAGTGAGATGTGGAAAGAAGGAAATGAAGTGCGAGCCTAATTCACGAGAAGCGCCCGGGCCAGGGGCAGAACTGCTCTCATGCAGAGTCCCAGATGCTCGCCGTGGATGCTGGTGAAGTCCGTTTCTGCAAGGAAAATAAACCTGCACTCCAGGGGTTTCGCAGGTGCAACCCTGTCTGGGTTTCCATCTTTCCCCTTAGTATTTATTTTTCATTTAGGCTTCATTTTAAAACAAGAAAAATAAAACAAACTCATTTTGGCGCAGGGGCGTCGGGTTGGTTTGCCCGTTTGTGTTAAGCAGGAGCCGCAAACTATATATCACAATGTTCGAGGAGGTGTTGGGGGGGGGGGGGGAAGCAAGTCACGAGAGGCTCCGAGTTGTTTTTCTGTTTGTGACACAGTTTTTTACGGTCCCTTTTCAAAACAACGCGTGCAGTTGGTGGGTGGGACTGCTTTTCATCCAAAGGCCCATTGACATCCACGATGGCCGTTATCTCCGTGTGATAAGATAAGGCCGCGTTCACAAAGTCCCGCGAGTCTGTAGGGTATGGGTGTGAGTGAGGAATCTAAGCTGCCAGCGAGTCTGCCCATACCTGCGAGATGAGGTCACCTGCAGCGGCGGTGGTGTGCTAGTTGGTTGTCTTTCTCCTTTCACACGCACGGGTAAATAAACACCCTTCATCGCGCGCAGCTGTCCACGAGGGCCCCTTTCACACGCACGGGTAAATAAACACCCTTCATCGTGCGCAGCTGTCCACGAGGGCCATACAGGTACACAGCATGTGGACACCGGTTCTTTCTGATCCTCCCGAACATGTCGCAGTTTAATAGCAACTTTGCTTTCGCAGGAGTTGTTCGAGAAACATTTCTCAATCGCTCCACAGGTATACGCGTACCTCGTAGCGTCTTCAGTTGGCCTCGTGCTACATTGGATTTTTGCAAAAAAAACAGTGACACAAAAAAAAAAAACTTTTGACACAAATGAAATCTGTAAGCTTCTGTAAGTCTTGAGGCCGTTGATTCCCGATGGGATTCGAGCGAGGCTGGCCCACTGAAGGACACTCACTTTGTCCTGACAAGGTCCCCATTCTGTGCTGATGTGGAGCGTCCCACCCCACCCTCGACAGCAGAGATGGTGCAGAGCGACACTTTGCAGTTAGACCGTTTAGACTTTCTGTTTAGAATCTGACCAATACATTTTTTTTATTTATACCTGGCTGCTTTTAAATGTTAAATTCTTATCGCAATGTGATATAGGATGAGAGAGGTTTTTTTTATTTGTCAGAAGGCTTGTCAGACATGGCCACTTTGGAAAAGACGGTTACTGCTCGGTTATTGTTGACTTGAGGTGACCATTGAAACCCCGAAGCTCCAGCGTATCCAGCGTCCCCTCGACGCGACCGATGGGTTTTTTGGGGGAAGGACCTCGTCAGGGCATGCGTTTGGGTGAGAGGAGACACCATACTCTCTTAGTGATCATCTTACCTGAGTACCATCGTACATTCAGTTCTGCCCTTTTTTTTTTTTTTTACAGTTGTAATCCTGAGCTGCCCTCAAAGCTAGTGGATTTTCATGGGTTCATCTTTATACGTTTTCCCCTCCTTTTCTGTACATGTATATCTTTACAGCATTTTGTTATAGATCCGCCACAGTCCTTTTAAGAGTGTCGTGACGGCGCCGTCGCTATATAACTGCACACTCATGGAAGGCGTATAGTCGTTTTGTATAGTCTGCTTTCACACTGAGCTGATAATGAAAGTACGCGCCCCCCCCCCCCCACCCCCCCATACCCTTTGAAAAACCTGTTAACCTTTGACGTATTTTGGCCTGAGCCATCCATTAAGACGAGGCAGCTATTAGTAGCAAATCCTTCTCCATACACGTTTAGTCAAGTGTGGACTGAGCATTTCTCTTCCTTCTATGGGATTAGAGGAAGCATAGAACAAACCCTTTGCCCGGTCTCTCTCTCTCTCTCTCTTTTTTTTATTTTTTATACTCTTTCTATTTTCTTTCTTTCTCCTTTTTTGGAAGTGAGCCCATCGTCAGATCATTCAGCCTTTTCTGACCTTGAATAAAAAAAAACAAAAAGGGGAGAGGGAGAATAAGTGGACCCATACAGAGGTACCCGGAGGAGAGGAGTGTTGGGTGTGGGTGGCTGCAGTCGGGACAGGATGGGACAGGATGGGAAACACAGTCGTTAGCATTAGGGTTCCTCCAGCGTGCTCTGCAGTCCCGTCTCGTCCCCCCCCCCCTGCTTACCTGAGAGATAGAGCCACACTTGCTGAGCAGAAAGGGACAAGATCTAAACAGGTGCTTTTGTGAATGAAAAAATGTTCCCCTCACAATCAAGACAAAAAGAATCAAGTGAGACTAAGCAAAGATTCCCCCCCCGGTTTTCTTCTCCTTTTTTTTGGTCTTTCATTTCCTGGACTGCCCCCTTCAGTAGTCCTCAGTGACCTGGTACTCTACCAGGGAAAAGCCTGGGAATCTCAGCAGTCCTGATGGGCGGCTACTCTTGATTGACATACCTTTTCAATTATTTCACAGTTTGCTTGCCTTTTAAATGGAGAGGGCCCTGTTGTTTTTTTTCCCTTGCTTTCCTTTTCAAAACACAAGCTTTTCATGTTGGCCCCCGCACCGCTGGGGCTAATGGCTGTGACCAGCACCTTTGATCCGATCTGACCCCCACCGAGCGGGCAGGGGTCTGTGTCTGTGTGTTTCGGTGTGTCAAAGTGAGAGACAATGTGTGCATCAGTCACAACTGCTTTAAACACCTTGAAAGATGCCATGAGAACAGGTCTTTCTTTAAAACGCTATTTCAGCGCCTATAACCACACACTCAATAAATGTGTTGCGTAATATATCCCGTTTAACATGCCACAGTTCCTACTTGTACGTAAATAATTTATGCTTATATACGAAACGTTATGGAATATTTAGAGTCCTTTTTGAATGAAGTGAAATCAGTGGCACTTAACTTCCATGTTTGAAAAACACGAGGTAGCTATACCTTTGCTCCGCGGTCGTTCTTAAAGCTCGGCAGGACTCTATAAAGATCTATCGGTTTGTTCGTCCGTGTAATTAAAAAAAGAAATTAACATTTCATTGTGTCCCGCCACATTAGGTTGTTACTTAGACGTGCCGGTATTATCGCGGGCGAGCTTTGCTGAGGAGACACAATGGACCCCGCTTGGACTTTTCGAGTGGCTATTTTATAACTGTCTGGTGCTTTTTAGACCTCGCAAGCCCCCAGTCCTTTTGTCTGTGACTAGGAAAAAGGGGGGGGCATTGGTCTGTGAAATTTTTGATTACGACGAAGAAGGACTAAACCAACGCACTCTCAACGCCGAATCTCTCTCGTTTATTCTCTCTCCGACTCGAAGGCCGGTTTCCGCTCGCGGGGCTCATTTTATTTTTCATACAGTTTGCAATGCAAATAAACTCTGACACGGCGATCTTCTCCTACGGAAAGGACCGAGTCACCGTTCTCAATTGAAGGAGTGGAGCATCTTGTCGTCCTTAGAACCCTCATTAGGAGCCGGCAGCATTTTCTCCCCATTTCGACCGACCATTGACGTTACCGTGGGCATTTTCAAAAGCATTCACGCATGTACCCCTTGGCTTTACCAGGAAGGTTCAGGATCGTTAGTAACCCCACACTAATTCCGAGAACTGAGTTATGAAAATCCGTATACACAGATGTATAATATACAAAACAATAACGATCATTTTTGATATATTCATTTTGCGGCCATTTTAATGAAAAGTTTGCAAAATTGCAGGTCACTGCCATTCTTTCCTATTTTAAATTTGTAATGGTTTTGCGAGTTTTACAGTATTCAAGTAATATTCTTCTGTAATATTCAACTCTTATTTACAGGAGTCACAGAAGTCTGTAACGAGGTATAATTGAAAACACGGCATTACATTTTTTTTATTTTTAGCTAAGCTATCTCAACATGGTTTCACGATGCACGCTTATAGTTCTGATCGCTCCCTGAAGGCGTAACGCAGATTCTGTGTCGAATTTAATCGATTGTAACTTGTAAGGTCGACGTGTACGAGACGCGGGCAGTGCTTGTTTCTCTCACAGTATCTCCTGGTCTGGGGAGAAGGTCGGGACCTGTCTGGGAGCTGCGCTGATCGGATTGAGAGGAGGCACAGGTGTGTTATTTGAAATTGTAGTGGAGAAAAAAGATGAGTTCAGCCCCATACATTGGCTAAAAGTGTAACCAGAATTAGCAGCAAACGTGGTACAGTCATCCAAGTTGAATGAATACGTATCTCCAAAACCAACAATGAAGTGGAAAGTGAGAAAAAATTACTTATTTAAGCAAACATTTTTTTGGACACGAATAATACAATAATTTTGCTCACTTTTGTTTTTTTTTTTTTTTTTTTAACTGCTCATCATCAAAAAGTTCGCACACCGTTCTCATTTAGCTCTGCTCGAGTTGCTCTGGACAGCGGTCAAATCACTGGCGCTCTCTTTAACGAGCTTGTGACTGCCACCCTGAGCGTTCCGGAGAACAGCCCCGTGCATCACAACCGTGGATCATGCCCATTACGTCTCGAAGGGTACCGATGATTTATATATCCCACCCAAACGGCAATGAGACATGTCTGCTGCCCTTATATCCCGCACAGAATAACAAGGGCGACTGCCTCTTCTGGTCTATGTCTGTCATGGACCCCAGAGGATGGTTTCTGTTTTTCTTTTCCCCTCCAGCTGATGCCAGAAAACTTTACAGAGCTGCGGACCCAGACTTGAGGTTGGTTTTTTTGGAACTCAGAATGAACATCTTGGTGATATGGCCTCAGCCTCGTGCCGTTTCCCCCACTCGACACTCCCAAGTAGAACTTCTCACTAGTGCATGTTCTGTTCCTCTGATGATGCAAGACTAGCCTTTTGGCTTAATAGAGCCACTTAAATATGACTAACAATGACACATTTGCGCCTAATTTTGTGCTCTTTATGTTCAGAGCTGAAACAACCGTTATAAATAATGTTATTAACATTTTGGCCATTTAAAAAAAAAAAAACACCAGGTGTTTGACCAGGTTAATTTGGTTGCATTTGGTTTAATGATGTAGACCTGTTTCTAGCCCAGAGTGACGCTTTACCGTGAAGTGTGGGCAAGTGAAGCGAGTGTTCCCGACTCTGACAGAGCCGATTCCTCCCTTGCCCAGACAACCCCTGTTGCTCACAAATTCTTGTGAGGGACGGGAGTGGCAAAGAGGCTGATAACATCTGTCGTCTGGACTTCCCGCTTCTCTCCGCGTTGAGAAGTTCCCTCACAGAGAGCAGCCCCTACGAGGCTTAGCAACGGTGCCGGACGCCGCCCTCAGCGGAGCGCAGAGAGCATGCAGCTGCCGCTCAGCGTCTTTCCTCTCGGTCCGGGTCGACGTCGAGAAGCTCGCGGTGTGTCATCGCGGAGCACATAGCTTACTGTGTGTGAGTCCCATTAGGTCATTTTTATTCTTAAACAACCATTCTGTAACGAGGAACACCTGTTTTACACAACATTAAACGCCATTAGGTTCCGAGCGGCTCTCGCACTGCAAATGTGCTCATTGTCTTCATCGTGAAATTCGAACCCTGGCGTGTTTTTTTTTTTTTTAACTCTGAACTCTGTTACTTTATTAAAATAATAACATTATTGCAAAATGTGCCCATTTTACACCGTGACCTTTACAGAGTTAAAGAGAAAGGCTCCTAAAACAACTTAAAACATTATTTAAAAAATAATAATTCTCATGTGTGCCTGAAATGGGAAATTTATATGATCTTTATTTAATTTTTTTCTAAAAAATTTCCCACTGATAAAAACCCCAAGCTATGGAAAATATCACCTCTTTGCCCCTTTTGAATACAACGGTCCTCCTGTTCGTGCTAAACTTGTCCCATGATCTTAGTTCAATTTATGAAGCATTTTATAGCTCGCGCATGTTTAAAAGACACACCTTTTCGACAATGTTATACTCAATAAAGTTTAATAGTTTTGCAGCGCAGGCCATTCCACCAACAATCTTTACAAGTCTTGACTCAAACCACCCGTCTAACTTTTTTTTAAATACACACGACAGGCGTCTATCTCTGCGTTTTTTAATTTATTATTATTATTAATTTATTTTTTTATCACAGTTTTCCCTTTCAGTCTCCCTTCAATTAACATCAATGGGTGATGATGAATTGGGTGCAGATATTATAGAATATGTTCATATGAATGTTTTGTGTGCCCTGCTGGGGTACTCAATCCGGCTTCGTAAGAACACAGTGTCTGTAGGTTTTCCAGTTATTCCCCCCAATCCTGGAAACACCAGGTGAGATCATTTATATTCCAATGTGTAATCACATGTGAGAACTCCTGTTTCACTTCCTGTAAACCGGGTAGTGAAGCTTTCTTGAAAGGAAGGTCTTCAGTGATCCGTATAAGATGCCGGGTTTGTAGCAGCTGTAGAGTCTTTGCTGAAGGCACACTAATTTAATTTGCACACTAATTTAAAGGTGCTAACGGCAGTTGCGGTTCACTTTAGGGCTATTTTACATGTGTTATAGACCCAGTTTTGGTGTCCGGAAGGCCAAATTGTGTGGCACGACTGTACTTGAACTATTGAGACGCAAGGTTTTGTTTACTGTTATTTACCCGGATTTACTTTTTTTGCAAGCAAATTATGTCGCACAAGTTGTACATACTGGTTATCTTTTAAATTACAATACCACATTTTTTAAAGCCAATCCGGCTGCTGTTAGAATGGTTAAAAAACCCACTCAGGCCTGAGCTCAGTCAGCGTGGATGAAAGTCGCATGCCGGGACAGTTTCACGTCCTACCTTCTGCTCAGTCTCCTTTATGCAGCGCTGAGTAAGGTGATTGGCCAGGTATTTCCTGTATGCAACACTGAGTAAGGTGATTGGCCAGGTATTACCTTTCTGCAGCGCTGAGTAAGGTGATTGGCCAGGTATTACCTTTCTGCAGTGCTGAGTAAGGTGATAGGCCAGGTAATACCGTTATATGCAGCACTTTATGCAGCGTAAGGTCTTGGGGGGATTGGCCAGGTATTAAAGCCAATTACAGGTATCCGGTTACTTCAATGGCAGGACATGTTGAATGAGGATTGTGGAGGCCAAGCTGAAGAGCAGGGGTCAGTCAGGGACGAAGACCGTCGGCCCTTAAGGACCTGCCCTCCCTGACCCCTGACCCCAGTTTAATTTCCACAGCGGTGAGAATTGGCGAGAGTGCCTTGGTATCAGTCGGTGAAATCTCTCTTTTTTTTTTTTTCAGGACCAATCAATTTCAAACGAAATTGATTGGTTAAACACAGAAGTAGTTTAATTGTTTAATTTCAATGAGAACTGTATAGCTGATTGGTGGTATGCGTTGTTGAATGCAGACATCAATCAATATGAAAGCTAAAACAGTCCCCAACATCTGACAAAACAACCAATATGGGAACTCTCTCTGGTACTTTTTGGGGTGATCGTTTGCTGCATTGGCTCACTAGGAGCATGTGATCGAGGCAAAGTTTGTTTTCAGTACAGTAGGTATCACTTTAAGTTTGTTTTCAGTACAGACTGTAGGTATCAGATTAAGTTGGTTTTCAGTAAAGATAGTAGGTATCAGATAAAGTTTGTTTTCAGTAAAGATAGAAGGTATCACTTTAAGTTATCCCTGGATACCTGCTTAGGGACAGCATACGTAGAGATTCCGTCCCAAATTTATGATTCAAACAATATGAAATTTCTTCCCCTATGCTAGATATTTAATTATCTTAAATGGATGGCAAGCTAGTTCACTAATCTACTTTGCTTATGGAAGCAAACCATGTCTAGTCTGATTAGCCATAAAAAAATAGAATATTCATATTACAGATTTGGAGATACACTGTTATGTAATAAGCATCTAAAAAAAAACGTTATAAATGTTTGATAGTATGAAAATCACTCGTTTCGTAGTAAGCTCTACAATTGCAGCAGTTGCAGCAGTGTTTTATCAATGCTGCATTTTGGTTCTAAAATGTTCAGTATTCGCCATTATTACAGTGCCTTCAGATTATCCCGATAAAACAAGATTTTTTTTTCCCCCTGAAATTGCCGGTAATTTGTGAATCAAAGTAAGGATCCTTAAATTAGTCGGACACTTCTCGCCGATAATGCTGCATGTACAGTCGGTCACAGGGCATTTGAAGAGCTCTCAGACCTCTGTTTGTACCCTCCTACGCTATGATTAAGCTCTGAGGTCTGCACAGTCCATGAGTGCAGCGGAAGTTCTTCATTAACCAATTACCGCTCGCAGATAAAGGGGATAGTTCCCACAGTCAACGGGATGGGGGGGTTTTGCGGAGGTCAGGGGTGGCCCATTACAACATCCTCGCAAATGAGAGATCGGTCTGTCTGATTTACACGCATTATGAGTCGGGGCGGTGCAGATGCACGAAGCCGTTTAAGCAAGACCACACCGAGAGAAACAGGCATCTCACTCGGTGGCCAATATGTGGCTGGCTGCACATTCATCTTACTAGCCACGCTGCTCAGGATATTCCTTAAGCTAACGAGCAACCTTAGCATTAAGGTTTAGTGTAGCTGACAGCAACGTCGGTGATGAACCTTTGGGTTTTATTGCAGCATGGGCGAGGAAGCCACGAACCCTAGTTTATCGCCTAATGATGCACTCCAGCTGGACCTCAGGGAAGTTCCTGTAAGATGCCGGAGAGTTCTGGAACATCACGTGACCCATCATCAACCAACGCTCTGTGTCACAGAAGAGCTGGCTACAGTTGACAAAAGACGGGTGCGCCCGTCCGCTCTTGGAGCGTGGAGGGAAAGCGGGCGGGAGGGTGAGGAGGTGAAAGGGGTTAACGGGGCAGCGGTCGGGTCGCCGGCCCGAGCCTGTGTGGCACTGAAGGAGGCCGCGACCGAACCCCCGAAGGGGGATTCTCTTTAATCAAGTGCAGGAGAGCAGCAGGCCCCCGGAAACCGTGCCTCGCATCCTTCACGGGCGAATGCCATCAAAGGCTTCACAGACAGCTATGAGCAGATTGGCAAGGGACTCCGTGACTCACGGCTCCTGCAGTTTCCTGCACTTCAGCATCTAAAGAAAGAACAGGGCTAAAATCTGAGGTCATCGGCCAGTGCCACTAAATTGCACATTTGTCACATCTGTGGCTGATTTTCTGTCCAGACGCAGTCCTTGGTGGAAACAGAACCAGGCAAACACGGACTTCTTTACCATACCTGCCTGCATCTTTAGTTGTAGCTGGTGTGTTTTCCGGGGGATCAATGAATTTTAATACAAATACTATATATATCTTTTTTTTTTAAGTAATTGATACTCACATAAATTTAAGTCAGAATTCCTGTCACAACCTTTTTATCTCACAAAATTTCAGGGGTTCCCGGTAGGTGTTGCACGGAGGTGGTACACAGCGCAATTGAAAAACAGTCGAATTGCTCATTGGACGAGAGTGGATGTTAATGATGGAATTGAGGTCGGGAGACGGGGAGGTGAAAGGTGGTATGGCAGGTAAATCCAGCGGTTGTCAGAGCTGTCTGCTGTTGAGAGGCCCCGACCCCGACACTTAAACCCCCCCGGGGCGGAGGAAACGGGCCGGTCGGGAGGCTGAGTCCACATCCCTCTTGTTTCTGCCGGCGGTCATCCGGACCGTGCACATGTCTCGTGCCCGTCACCGTCGGCCGAACGCGCCGCCTCGACAACATTTAAACAAACGTCACTCTTCTTCTTCTTGCCGGAGATCGGAGATGCCCTGCTGCGCATGATTTGCAGAGTGACATCTTCAAGGCCCAGTGTTCTGGGCTGTCAGTCTCCTCGTATTTTATTTGATCATAAAATGAATATTAATGCTGAGGTGCAGGTGGTGGAGTTCGGAAAGGAATTCAGATTTTGTTCTGTTCGAATTAAGCCGGGGGAAAACCTTTGACCAGAAACCAGTGTGGTGTAAGGGGCTTTCTTGTGCTGCTACTCATGCTTCCTGCAGAGACCCCCGCTTCACGCCCCCCCCCCCACACACACACACACATGACCACCCTTCTTGCCTTAATTAAGGATGTGAGACCATGCACCTCATTTGAATTTCGCCAAAAGAGGTGAGGTCTGGCTCAAATTAGACCTCATGGAAAGGAAACACACATCTTTTTTTAGTTTATCCCATACCCCGCTCTCTCACAGGGGCACCAGCATAAACATCGCACACACATTCAGCGACACGCGACTTACATTCTGGTCAAGTTCATTTTGCAGACCGGCTACGCAAAGGTACAGCGGTTCGCCCTTTTGTAACGGGGTCATTAGAATACTCAGTTATTTCATATATTTATTGGCAGCACTTTACACAAAGCTGAACTCCGCAGCCGGTGTCCACACTCTGAGATATTGTCAGGTCAGAGTGTACGTGTGTGCAGTGCCTATGCAAAGCAAGCAGGCCTATAGAAATCTGGGATCGTTGGATTCCCCTGGATTTCCCCAAATTAAGCATGCCATTGGAAAACAACGGGAATGCAGAGATTCCGCTGGGCGTTAGACCCTGCGAGCATCATTCAAAGAGTCCATAAGCCCTTTTATGAGTCAGCCATAACTAATGGAAAAGGGCGTCTCTGTGGATGGACAGGGCTTTGTCGTGTTGTTTGTGTGTGATACATTATGGCATCAAACCAGGCTCATGTTACCTCAGTGACAGCATTTTATTATGTGAATCACATTTAATGAAGAGACTTCAGGGTTTCTGCGTTTTTCTTTCCAAGTTTTTCCAAGCCCTG
Organism: Hiodon alosoides; assembly: GCA_025775065.1. Taxonomy (NCBI): domain Eukaryota; kingdom Metazoa; phylum Chordata; class Actinopteri; order Hiodontiformes; family Hiodontidae; genus Hiodon; species Hiodon alosoides. The sequence goes on along the minus strand of JAOYSI010025785.1, from coordinate 8,908 downwards.
CGTTGGTTTTCCAGCTGAGTACGCATTTCAGCAAGCAGCCTCACTGTTCACGTTCTTCTTTCATTTCGTCTTTTTAAAATAAAAAAAATGATTAGCAGGCTGCAGAATGCCAGGTCGTGGTGGGTTTCGTGAGAGGAGAGACATTTGCTTGAGAGATCAGTATATCACCACTGAGAGCCTGCTAGAGTTTGCTGGAGTTTGATTTAGGTCGTGTCGCGGGAGCTGGTGACAATATTTCCTTTGGCGTTTTGCTCCAGGATACTGTGCTGCATGAGTAAGTTTGAGGTTCCCAACTGATCTAATTAATGCCATTTTTTTTTAACTGTGTTCAAAAAAGTAATAATAATTACAGCGCTAACAGCGCTAACTCAAAATTCCCTTAGCATCTAAAAAGTTACTGCTTGGCCAACGGACAGTTGAGAAGAACATTGGCATTTCTGAAAACATGGCGCTAAACAGAGCTAAATTTTTCCAGAGCCCAAGTTTTGTCCCTTTTTTACTTATTAAGCCCCAAGGAGTATTTATTTTGAAGTTCGGATTTATGTTCAAGCAACGGTTACTAAACAAAAGCGTCACAATGGAAGAATTCAAGTTTATTTTGTATTTTATGTACTTTTTAGATTTTTTTAAAATAAAAAGCTCTTTTTCTTCTTTGTCATTCATACAACAAAGCAAATGTAAATGCGCTCGGTATCATTTACCAAGCCTGTGAAGCTTGGCTCGTTATTTACAAAGTGCAGTGAACCCCTGGATGGCTTCCTTTAGGAACTCAAATACACAGAACACACAGAAATGGGAACAGGCCCTTGGAGCCAAAGTCAGATTCAATAAACCTACTGATGAACCCAGTAAAATAAAGAGAGAGAGAGAGAGCGCGAGAGAGAGAGAGTGAGAGAGAGAGGTGTTAGGTCCAGATGGGTTGTTAGCCACTAATTGCTACACTTTTTTTTTCCATTCATGATATCAAACTCTGGTGTTGGAGGCCAGTGAGGTTAGGCTAATTAGAACACTGCTGCCTCACTCCTTGACCAGCATTCCCAGGGTGTGCATGGACCTGCGCTTTACACTTCAGTGCCAGCAACAGCTGGCACGGGATCAGTTTTCACCGTTTCCCACTAAAGCCAGGGCCAGGGTCTTCATTCGGAAAAGGATTAAAAAGGCAGGATTTGTGTGGGGGTTCCCCTCCCGTTGGCACCGGATAGCAGACGCAGCCCCTTCAGGCCGGGGGGCTTCTTGTTTTACGAAAAACCTTACATAAGCTATAATGAGCGATTGGGGGTGTTTTCTAGTTGGCCAGCTCTCGCACTTTTCACACTGCATTGCTGGGAGCGTAGCATCCCTCTCTTAGCAAACTCATCCCCCTCATTAACTGGTCCGTTCCTATCTTTAAACGTCAGGCTGATCTGAGTTCAGCGAGAAACTGTCTGACTGCAGAAATGGGGAACACCGAAGTGGCATTCATGTAATGATTCAAATTTTCAGATTGAGCATCGCATTTGTTTGACGCCCCTTCTGATTACTTCACGAGGTCCTCGCTGTATCATTTGACGTAATCAATACTCACAGCAGAGAATGATATGAGAAAAAGTGCGATTAATTAGATCATGTTCTCAAGCATTGCGGGGTTGAAACAAATTCGAATAACTCTCAGGTTAAATTACGCTGCTCTTTGGCGCGGGTGTTTTGTTTCTGTTTATTTTGAAGGAATCCTCTGCTACAGCTAACAGAAACTCCTGGGAGAGATCACAGTCCTACTTAAGTGGGAGCCAAATTGTTGGTGTGACACCACCTGTATCCATCTTCAGTTTTTCTGTTTTCCATTGAAACTGTCGCCCCTTTATTAAATAAATAAGTTATTTCCTCTGGTTATTGTAAGCAACCCCCCCCCCCCCCCCAATTAGGTCTCCTCCAAGCTAAATAAGCACATTAAATCACTGCAAATAACACATGCTTCTAAAGAAACCCAGCGTATATGACACACCTGCCCGCAAAAAGCGAAGACGCAAAGCAAAAGAAGCAAGAAGGCCCTGTGTATACTGAGAAAGTCACAGTATTTCAGTGCAAACGGCTTCCCTGATCATAAAGAGAAAGTCACAGTATTTCAGTGCAAACGGC
>JAOYSI010025774.1:0-32995 GCA_025775065.1 Hiodon alosoides | reverse complement strand
TATATTAGTAGACCATACTAATTATTTCTTCTGACTGAAGCTTACTTTACAACCTCAACGTTCTCATAAAATACAATGGCCAAACTTACAGACAGACAAACCAATTCTGCTCGAAAATACCATGTAATATGAATATCTAAAACCGCATGTCCTTTTTGAACAAAAAAAAGAGCTTATCTCTCTCGAACGTATTTTGATGTACCAACAATACCAATAATTTCTGTTCCAGAGCTAAATATATTTCACTTTTTCTTTCATTACAAAACCATCCATTTTCAAAACCACTTATCCTGGTGAGGGTCACAGGGAACCCAGAGCCAATCCCAGCAGGCATAGGGCCCAAGGCAGGGATACACCGAGGACGGGACGCAACACCAGGCCATCACATACACCCACACAGCAATTTAGCTTGGCCAATAAACCTAACCCGCAAGACTTAGGACAGTAGGGAAACCAGAGGACCCAGGGGAAACCCACGCAGACACAGGGAGAACCTGCTTCACTCCTCACAGGCAGGCACCCCAAGCCGGGACTCAAACCCAGGACCCCTGGCGCTGGGAGGCAGCAGTGCTAACCACTGTGCCACCCTCTCATTATAAAACCACTTCTTGGAAATATATTGTTTGGTACATATTCTCTCAAACCTGAAGGCTCAACCATTGCCTTTTAGGAGAAAGTAGCAGCATGCCAGCTGAATTACTTTCACAGGTACAGTACCAAACTGTGGTAGACAAAAAAATCAATGGGCTGCTTTTGGTTCTTTAATCCACGCATCTTTATTAGGCCTTTAGAACACAGTAGACGATGTTGTATTATTATACAAACATGACAATACAGCATATGTGATACGGTATACAGTATAGCACATAACTCAGCTTTTACCTTCTGTAAATGCCACCCTGAAAAGGGGTGCCGCTTTTCATGCCAAATACGTAATTTTCGAAGCTTCCCTAAGTCTGGTATCTCGATCTGTGGACATCCGTAAGAAACAAAACTGTCAACACAAAGTACAAATAAATTCATCAGCCCTCTAAATTTATTTTTGTCCCAGCACCTGCCGACGCTCACGTTAGACTCACCATGAACTTGTCTACCTGTCCCTGTTCAAAGTTGTCAGAGTTGTTGTCCAACTTAAATTCATCCGACTTCCCCTTCTCGCCGTAAATCTGCACGAAGATTTGTGCGTCAGTGCCTGCGCCCTTCACGTCAGAAGTCCAAATCCACAGAGACCAGGGGTATTCTGCAAAGAGAAAATGGGGGACATCGTTCTACTCCGGCACATTAATTTCTAACAGAATGTGACTTTGATCTTGATACCCTTAGGACTACGGTTTGCATCGACATTTTAATAGGTGACATTCTTTCAGGAATAGAAATAATGAGCAATGTTGTCTATCATGTGGTATTGACACTTTTTTGGAACCCTGCAAATTATTGTTAGGTCACACATTTAAAAGATTTTAATAACTAAAATTGGAACTGCATTTTTAACTTTCATAAAAAAAGTTTGATTTTATGATTTTAATGATTTAATCGTGGCACCAAAGTTCTCAGTGTACTTAATTGTTATTTTGGAAGATGCAAAAAAGGTTTAAGGGTTAGACAAACACTAATTTAGGACATTTAATAGGTTATTTATAAGCTTTGACTACAGCTGATAAATATTAACAGCTGTTGTGTTATAACTGTAATCCTTGTGAATTTGTTATTTGCACAAGAACAAATGATAATTATTGCTTGAAGCTCATTTAGAACCCATGGGACGTAATTAACCTCATGAAAAACAGGGTTTTTTTCCCCCTAAACAAGCCACGTCCGGAAGGTATATTAAAAAGTCTTTGGTGTTGTCTGCCAGCGTCCACCCAATAAAGCGTGAGTGAAAACTCACTCTTGTGTTTCTTCTGCCGCAGGGAGACCATCTCGTAAAGCTCCCTCTCAATCAGTCCGTCCCCCTCATCCTCATCCAGCCACTTTGCACAGGGGAATGTTTGCTCTATCCCCGTGAAGGGACAGTACACTATGACCTGAGACATGGTAAACAGTACACTAAGACCTGAGACACAGTAAATCAGTGCGCAATAACCTGTAACATGGTAAATCAGTGCACAATGACCTGAGACATGGTAAACAGTACACTAAGACCTGAGACATGGTAAATCAGTGCACAGTGACCTGAGACATGGTAAACAGTACATTAAGACCTGAGACACATTAAATCAGTGCACAATGACCTGAGACATGGTAAACAGTACGCTAAAACCTGAGACACAGTAAATCAGTGCACAGTGACCTGAGACATGGGAAAACATCTTCTATTGGCTTTCCACTATTTTCTGTGTATTCGTTTCTCTGACTGATATGCGACAATATACAGCCACTTGGCCTCATAATACAGGCATTCCAGCACTTAAATCGGAGTCCTTGACCAAGGATTGCAGAAATTCTTGAAAATAAAATAGCCTCTGGGGTATGGTTTTCTCCTGAACCACTTTGCCCACAGCAGACTGCGGTAACCCCCTTATGGCAAGGTAACAACCATCCTGTTCCTGATGGTGGCCCATTCCTGAAGATGACTCCTCAGTGGAAACTTTCAAGTTCAGCTTCCTGTAAATTTTTTATGGCTATACCCATCTCACCCAACTTTTTGAGGTCAATGACTAGCCAATGGACAGCTTCTGTCTCCAGCCTGTACAAGCGGCTGTAAGCACAGTGGTTTGAGACTACGTCGCTGTTCAAATTGTAGGAGAGGAGCGAGTTTATGCTAACACAAACAGTTTCAGTAACTATCGAGCTGCGCTAAAAGCTTAAGTGTAAAACTGTATGCTATGTTAACTGCCCCGGAAAGGAGTGTCTGCATAGCAAATGAATAATGTAATGTAATGTAACCGCCCTTTATACCCAGCGCTAACACAGGTGACCTCTGGGAGTATGATTCTGCTTTATGCCGTGCTGCTGGAATATTCAAATTTTTTTATAGAATAGAGCAGAAAAAAGATAGCATCTGTATTTTCTTATTCAATCATCTTTTTGTTAATTTGTCTATTAATGTTAATAGTAAAATGTTCACTATATATGCCACTCAGAAAAAAAAATCACCTCTATAATAATATAAGAATATGCACAACGTGTCTAAAATTAAATTGTACAATATGGACGGAGGCAGTCGCAAGCCATTTCCATTTTTTTTTTAACAATGCAAGTGTCATTTCTGAACCATCGATGAGACCAAAAGGGCATGCATGCAAACAAAACAAAAACTAATGTGGAACAGGAGAGACAAAGACAGGTAAGACAGGATCCGTCCCCACCTTCTCACAGTACCACCCGGAACTGACCCCGCAGTTGTCATGGCCGATGGTGACCCGGCTGAGGGGACTGAGAAGGGCGGCGATCTCCACGTTGAAAATATCGATGAGTCCCCGCTCAAACTGGCCCCCCTCCAGGAAAACTTTACCGCTGTTCTTCAGGCCTTTGGTGCCATGCATGAGGATGTGGATTTTGGAGTTCGTGCCAGCGCCCCTGACGTTTCCCGTCATCACCTGGACATTGTACACAATACCTACAGGATCCCGTTACACGGGGCACGGTCAGATTCTCTCTGCCGCTCAGCCGGAGCTCTGATTTAGAACGAGGGCAGGCTGGTAGCGCGGGGGCTACATACGGGCGGAAACACATTAATTAAAACCGTGATTCCAAAACTGTAAACAGCCTGCAATGTACATGCGACGCGACGCTAAACCAACCAACCGCTAGCCTTTAATTAAAAGGCCAAACGCAACTCCAACATGCAGTGGACTGTTCATCTTGTCCCTACCATGAGTGCATCCGACAGGAGTCGCTGTTCCTCACCTGTGGGCTGAGTTCCGCCAACGAGGATGTCCCTCTGGATCTTCCCGTCGTCTTCATCCATGGCAAACCAGCGGCCCACAGGGAACTCGTACACCTCCTTGTTCCCCATGTCGTCCACCACCACCTGGGTAGAAAACACAAAATAAGGAGGTTGAACAAGTACTTGTGAAATTTGCTTCCTTTTCCTTGTCTAATTATGGTAATATGCAGGTTAAATTGGATAAAACAGATTATTGCTCTCTGCTGCCAAACTAATACGTACGTTGAAATACATAGCATTTTGGAGTATTGCATTAAACAATGTTGTGAATTACTGCCACAATTAAATATAATACAATCCTTTATCAATTTGTTTTATTCTTGAATGCTTTACAGTATTTAAAGCAGCATGATGGTAATGACTGAATCAAATTTAATACGGTTGCATTGCAGCGTTAATACAGATTGCATTGCAGTGTTCTGTTTGACACAACGGCTCTGCATGAAGAGTGACTAAATTAATTACAATTTGGGGACGGATATTGGGTCCAATCACAGTCCTGGGCCGGGATTATAGATGTGGTTGACCCCAAAACGTATTAACTTTCAGCCATATTTCAGCACTCAAGTCATTCAGATTCCAAATACCTTTCAAGTAGTGTATTTCTCAGTTACTGGCAAATGCTTATGGTAGGGCACACTCATGTTCACAATTTTTGCTTAATGCTAAATTAACAGTGACTGTTTTTGCAAAAGACAGTTGGCTCATTATTGTTTTACATTTGCCCAAATCAAGACAGAGCTGATTAGTTAGCTAGCTAGATAACTCAGTAACTTGGGTAGCTTGTCGTTGTCTTTCTCTGTAGCTACTCTATACTCAAAATTTGGCAATTATTGTCGATTTCCATTTTATTTTCCACATGACTATGGTAATGTGGCCTAATTATGTATGCTCAAAGCCTGGTAGATGTAATCAGCACGACCTAACAGCAGGGACAGGGCCGATCGAGTGTCAGGGCAACCAGCTATCAGCAACAGCAGTTTGCAAACAAGTAACAGGGCAGCAGAGCAATCCGGGATCTGTTCTTCAAGAAATGGCCTGATTTTGCATAATTAGCTGGCCAAGTATTCTAGCTAACTAATCAGCTCTGACTTGCATGTGACAAACGTACAACACAACAAGCTAACTTTGAATAGAAAAGTGATTTATAGCTAGCAAGAGGGGTCTGGGTTCAGGGGTCAGTTATCTGAAGGACTGAGTCGTGAGTGAGAAGTTACCAGAGGCCGTATTATAACCACCTTTGCTGTCATTGCAACCAGCCACGGTGCGATAGTGGAAAAGCTGAACTGGCTAAATAATTAAATATCGCTACGAATTTAACAAATATACTCCATGGAAGCTACTTCAAAACCAAACGTTTTGACTTTTGTACTGAAATATTGAAAATATTGAAATTTGGTCAACCATGCCTATAATTCCATGTCAGAACTGTGATCGGATCCAATCTCCGCCCCCACGTTATATTTTATTTTGGGACTCTTCTTGCAGATCCATCACGTAAAACAAGACCCAGACGCTGCAATGCAATGACTGTATTACATTTAATTCAGTCATTACCATCAGGCTGCTTTAAGCAATGCAAAGCATTCAAGACAAAAACAAATGAATAAAGAATGGTTTACTAACATCAGTATTGTATTAAATTGTCGCATTACTTCAAAACGTCCTTTAATGCAAAACACCCTGACATGCTTTGTATTTCAACGTACGTATTAGTTTGTATTTTGGCACTAGAAAGCTTCCATGGAACACAGAATTCAGAAGTATAAATATGGTATCCAAGACATTCTGTATAAGGCCTGTAATTCATTTTAAAAACGTTTCACACAATTGTCTTCATCCCTGGAGCCATCTTTCCTTTCTGCTCCCCCCCTCCTCCTCCTTCCCCTCCTTACTCTCCCAACCCCCACCTCCAACCCACCAGCAAAACAGCACACCCACCTGTCCTTTAAACACAAATGCAGTAACATTGCATTGGGTAAACGGATTCCTGCTTCCCAAGGAGGCCACACTAGGCCACAAGATTTCTAGTGGTCTATTTTTCCTTTTTCCCATTATCCAAATGGTTTAATAATATGTACACTTCTTGATTTATGCAACGCTACAGGTAAACAGACAATGTTAGGAAATTCAGCTACAATTGCTCAGATGTTTGTCTTAATTTAAAGGTGCCATACATCAGAGATATTTCAATGGAGTTGCAGAAGTAATGAATAATAAATTTAAAAAATGAATTTATGGAATATCAATTCCTTCAAGTGTAAGACAAAACTGACAAAAACTGACAGCGCCAAATCTCTCTACTTGGTGGGCACATTAGAACACTTGAAGGTCTAAATGGCTCAGGCAGAACTTGTCTGTTCAGAATAAAAAATCAGAGAACATCTGAATTTGCAGTAGACGACAGCACATATAACATCATTTTTAAGCAGTCACTCTTATCCAAGGTGACTCAAATAGCGAACAATTTTCTCTTTTATCTATTCATACATCTGTATATGTACTAAAAACAGTTGAGGTTAAGTACCTTGCTCAAGGGTACAACAGCTGTGCCCCTCCTGGGGTTTAAGCCTGCAACCTACTGGTTATAAGTCCAGTGCCTAAACCACTACACAGTATGCGAAGAAAGACAAAATGAACAAACATGTTATTAATGTTGGCTGTTTCTAGGTCATATCACATTTTTAAACATTGAAAATATTGCATTGTTTGGTTTGAGTGTACCTGAAAGTCCTTTGTTTAATACTGAGAAATTCATTACATCACTAATTAGCTAAACTGACGAAATCTGACAAGAATACTGGTTCACATTTGTAAACCTGTTCGTTTAGCTATTTCCTTTGCTGGCAAAGCCAGACCCAGAATTCAAACCAATATCTGTCAAGTCTGGAAAGCTTCTTCCCCATGTAAATATTTCAGCATGCCCTTTTACGGTGAAATTCAAAAATCATTTAATCCCAAAAACTACTAATATGTGTTTGTGCAGTGTTTCCATTTAAAATGTCAAAAAGAGTGACTCCTTTTTTGTTTCAGACACTTTGCGTGTTCTTCGGAGTAGTGGTAGACTTTACGAGTTTAGGGAAACTGATACATACTTGCTTTACACGTATAAAGCAAAATAAAATAAGAGCTAATATTGGCCTTAAATGCAAACATGGTTATGAATTAAGTTGATAGGATTGTAAGGTAGCTGGCAGCCAGAAATAATAACTAAAGGGATGGAGATACCAAAAATAAACAAAACAGGTTTTATTTAAAGGTATGAGATGACGTCACCTCAACCCGGAAATTACTGGAAAAAAAAACTGAAAGTGGTAAGAATATGAGCTTTTAAAGTATAATTTTCAGTGCACATGTACTTTAAAATGTTCTCCTGTGCCTTTTAGAGCTCTGTACCAGCTGTTTGTTTCCTGGTTGTCATCAAAAGTCTGTATAAATTTAAAGCAGCTGTTTTTTTAAAAATGTGTGACACAAATGTGCTCCAAATCCAGGCCATATCATACCTTATCCAGGAACCATCCTGCAGACGAACCCTTGTTGTTGTGGCCAATGGTGATCTTCCTCAGCTTTCCCAGATTTGGCGCCTCTATGGTGAACTTGTCCTCTGTCCCTCGCTCAAAGTTGTCTTTGTCATTGTCTAGCCTTCTCTCCCCTTCAAAAGTGTATCATTCAGAATTATGTAAATTAAAGACAAACAGCGTGACCCTCCATCATTAAATACAGTTAACAGACAACAAGTACTGCGCTATCCAATGTGTGGAATCAACACATGGGTTCAGTGCCAGCGGTTAATCATTTTTATCAGTGGATTTTTAAGGTTCATAGCATGGCAGATACACATAATCATCTACTGATCCGTAAACGATTCTGACTTTACTATTGATTTGCTTCTAGCCCCACTGCATTTGAATGCGGAAAATTTCTCAAGTCAAGGTGGAGAGTGGCTCCTGCTCATGTACAGATCTGCAGACAGCAGGTGAACGTTACCGGTATCTCCGTTCTCCCCGAAGATATTGAGGAAGACGTCAGCGTCCGTCCCACTCCCTTTCATGTCGGCAGTGAAGACGCTCACTATGTATTTGTTGACTGCAGCACAAGGGGAAAAACAAGAGCAAATTACACCAAATGAAGAGTCTCACAGAATGGATTACACAACTGACACCGTGGAGATTACAACTGTCACAAGTTGACCTGACAAACCATGAGCGTTTTTTTTCACTCACAAGGGATCTGTGAGAAATGTTATGGAGTGAAACTTCTCTTCCTGGCTTTCTGTCAACATGCCTCTCAGTTAATTAACAAGTTATTTTCGATCAGAGATGGTCAGAGCTTTGTTTTGTACTCTAGAAACGGTTGTCTTTTGGTAATTTTTTTTTTGTTTCAAGGCAACCATTATTTGCTAGCTGGATCCTGAAAAAATGTAATAACAGTAATCGTTTGTCTCATGAGGTGATGAAAAAAGACTGTCATGGTACCACATTGTAATATATACAATTCACATCAGTCCATCACTAACTCACATTTACATAACTCGTGTTTATATATTTCAAAAGAAACTATGTGTGTTCCCGTGTCATTGGGTCGGGGGTGGGTCGGTGTTCATACGTTTGGGCACATCCATGGGACTGAGGCTGCCCAGCATGTCACGCACGTACAGACCGTCCCCTTCCTCCCTGCTAAGCCAATTGTTGCAGGCGAAGTAGAACCGCAGGTGGGGCCTGCTCATGTCGGTCACCACCACCCGGTCCAGGAACCAGCTGGCGTTCATGCCAGTGTTGTCGTGCTCTATCCTGGAGTAGGAGAGTCAGTGCTTAATTTACAACTTTAGCCAAGAAACAAGAAGCAGCTGTGTGGCCATTGAGTTCCAGCGTGAAATTTACGATCTGTAAGTGTCAACGGTAAGCAGTTATGTGTAGCACTTAAATCCCTTTTTATAGATGTATAAATTGCAGCTAGATTGGGAGACATCACTGAAGCCAGCAGAAACCTGATGACTGTAATGGTTCGTTCTTTCCATTGCGGTTTTATGCTCATAAATTCCATGCATGCATGTTTGTTCCTTTTTTCCGATTTATTTTTATTACGACACATTTTTCGAATCTCATACCTCAGCTTTTTTATGGGTCCCACGCTATTTGTTTTGATTCTAAACACGTCGGTTTTGTTTTTCTCAAACGCCGTTCGGCTCCTGTGATGGAAACGGAGACAACATACGTGAGAGCAATGCTTAAAAAAAACCCCAGTGTTGACGTGCTGCCATCTCCGCGGCTGGAAAGCACGAAGGGAACCCGGGGGTTCTAGTGGCTCGAGTAACCTGACCTACACGTGCAAAAGTGGAGCTGCAACATTGCACTTCTTATAGGGAATGCCCTGCGCCAGTCGTGAAATGGATATGCTAGCTTTAAAATAGCAGATAAGCCTGTCCTGAGCCCCATTTCAATCTATAGTCCCCTACTGGCAATTACAGGCCGTATTTAATTCCACCTCACAATACCCGCTAATCAAGACTGCTAAGCAAATGCTAAATGCAAAATAATAATAATAATAATAATAATAATAATAATAAAAATAAGAGGTTATATGTTTTAGCACAATGCATCTTTATTTTTAAAAACAACAAAAACACATTTAAAAGCACAGAATGCAAGTCAATCAGAAATATTATAAAACATGTGATCAACCCGCAAGCAAACTTTGGAAATAATGCAATTTAAACACGTTAGTGCCAAATTCCATTTAAATTCCAAAATGTTGCTTTCAGATAAACCAGGCCAACAGACCAACCAGACCAAACGGAGCACAAGACTGATTCTTACCTGTATCATTATGCACCTATTCTCATTTGTCATTTTATAATACAGGTAGGACAATTAATCTGAGTAAGACAAAACTCTTCCAGCAAACAAAAAAAAATAAAAAATTAACAATAACATTATTAAATGTCCAAATTAAATTGTGTTCAATTCTGATGAATATTTTTTTTTCATCTTAGTCTTGACACACCAAACCAGAAGAGTTTTGTCACCTGTAAGTGTCTGCTTTTAAAAAGGCCTTAAATTTAAGTGTTGAACCATGACATCTATACCGTGTAAAAATTCATTAAAAATGTATTTATGGGGACACTTTGGGCAAAATACACGAAATTTCACCCAGTTTACCATTGAGCTAACACAGATAGTATGTGCTTAAAATGCCAAGTTACAAGTATATAGTCCCCAGTAAAAATTAGTTATATATGATGCATTACATTCAAGAATGGAACTTTAACAGATTCTGTTTAAAGAGTATTTTATATAAGTTTGTGTTTTAATTTCCTTGCATATACACATTAATAGAAATAGATATAAATTCCATGCATTATATTGTGTGGCTCTATACGATTCTAATTGTATGTGCTTTGTTTAAATAACTTTAACATTAAACTTCCATGGTTAACTTTAGGTCCATGTCTATGTAGTGTATACTGTATTCAGTGCACTAGAAAGTGGGGTACACATATCATTTCATCTGTTGGTTTGTGCTGTTTGCAAAAGTAAAACCAATTATGAAATGGCATGCATGACTGAGTGATTTAAGCCCTTCAATGCTCAAGAGACAAATACACATGTGTGGAAATTGCATAATACCACAGTCTTTTAAAATTTGTTTAAAATAGAAAAAGATCTGCCATATCATGTATTTCCACACGACTCCAGATATCTAGTATGTCCACCGTGATACTGCATGTACATGCATGCTCGTTCTAGCCTTTAACCACGCTATGTCTGCTTTTAATATTCTATACTTGACATCAAAGGCACATCCAAGTGTGCGCCACATCATCTGAAGAGCCAAGCTGAATATCAGACAGCAGGATTCAAGTATATTTCATATTTCCAAAATCGAATTTGACCTGCAACTTTAAGGCTGCCCTGGTTATACTTTAAACTGCTTTTAAAATGAGCCAATTTGTTTTTGACTACTCAGGTCAACCCAATTCACGAGTCTCATTGTAGATACAATATCTTTAAATGTTTCCTTTTAGATATAATATCTCAATGATGTGTCTTAAGGAGAGACGGTGGTGAAAGGTTGTGGTCTCATGCACTCTCATAATGCAGCACTGTCTTGTCATTACAACACAACCCGGAGGTCATCCTCCACCCATTTCCCTGTCACCTCCATCACCGCCTGAAAAGTTAGGAAAATACCTCTTTTCTGTGCTGTAAAATTGGAGAGAAACGCAAAGGCCAGGTGTTAATTTTTACATTACAGTGATCATTGAGAGATACGCCTCAGGTTATTATGTCTAAAGTGTGAATATTAAACACTTAAAACGCCTTAAAAAAGAAAACACTCCTTAAAAAGCTGAAACAATTAATAGAATGGCAAGTAATATCTGGTAACTATAAATGCTAATGCTTTGCCATAAGGCATCTTGTTTGGATTTCCTGCATGATAATAGGAAAATCATTCAATATAGTTGCATGTAACCAAGTATGGTAATACGATACGTCAAATAAAAGTAATTCCCTTTCATAGCAGGGCTGGGTAATAGATCAGTGCACATATATTTACCCAGTGGAAGGTAGGCTTACACGTCTTGCTTCGTGTACAGAGCTTCATGGCATTAGAATAATGCATTGCATTAGGAAGCCATCCATATGATTTACAAAAAAATTGGCACCATAACAATTTGCATGGGATTGAAAACAGTGAACAATGCAGCAAACCCAAATGTGTTTGAGCACACAAACCTATAAACATTGACCCACCCCAGGATGTCACGATGTAATTTATTCATTAATTGCTAACTATGTTAATTCATTGTTTCCAGAATACGACATAATTTTTTTTTTTGTCAATCATGCAATTGAATAATATAGCCCTTCATCTTAACATAATCTATAGATTAGACTCACTTGCTGGCCAGGTGCACCTTGGGGGTAATGCCATAGTCTCCGAACAGGGTGACAAACACATTAGCATCTGTGCCGGCCCCTTTGACATCTCCAGTGACGGTGACCACCTCATATACTAGATGATACATAGAAATATAAAAAGAAAGAGACAGAGAAATAGAATGTGAGACTAAAACTACCCGCATATTATTTTTTAGGAGCCAGAACAACACTGGTAACAGAGTAAATTTTCATCACCACGAGTTGTTTCCTTTGACTGTTTTGTCGGTTTGACATTATGCATCACACTGACAGACAGTGCTATTAATGAATGTCGCTTCCGCAATGCTTATCTAATAAAAATAAGTGGTGAAATTTGTTTGCCCCTTTGGGCACTAAAATGCTGTTAAACTGTTAATTTTTAAAAATAATCTTCTTTCACAGTTGTGATTGATTGTATAGCACGCTAAAATTCTAAGATTATCCCAAAGTAATTTAATAAAAATATTTTACATTGCGGTGTCAATAAATATATTATAAATAACTGCTGAAATCCAACGCGACTCTTAAATTCAAGATTAACGGCGTTCTTATTAAACCGGTTAAAATGATTAACTAATAAAGATAGAGTAATCAAAATGTAATTTTAATTCAACAATAGGCGCATTATATTTCATTCCACATATCATAGCCAGGGAATTCAATGCAGCGAATCCGCCACAAATCAACCCCGGCCAGGAGACACCTGTCATCACTCTAGAGTTTCAGGACTGGATTACTTTGTAACGATTAGCTATTAAAGGTTATTGGTTGTTTTAATCAATGTTTTACGTTATAGTCATTTTGCCATTTTATTTATTTATGTACTCAGTTTTTCGCGGGCGAGGATTACATGGTTAATATTATGCGATCGTTAAACTGGAGGTTCAAAAATTGTAGCGTTAAAAAGGTGTAGCATGCACTAAACGTGTGAATTAAACCTCCATCCATGGATGCTTACCGGGAAGGCCAAAATTATTTTTCTGTGGAAGACTTGAGATATAATGCCTTCGGTTTTAGATCTGGGATAAATGCATATATGATTATCGGTAGGTGTATTTAAAATGTTGTGTCTTACGTTTAAGCCTGTTGCTATACTTTTGATGTCTCCAATCAAAACCAGTTACCACAAACGTTACAACATTAATAAATCCGCTAGATTATTTAGACATCCGAGTGGAAACAAATCATGTAAAACCACTGATATACCATTGGCTATGATTTAGCATAACTGAGTGCTGACTTTAACTGACGCAGAGAAAGGAACTAAGTAAGCTAGATGAGGACCATTCTTAACCACCACCCACAATGCACATTCTATAGTAGGAGGTTTAGCGTTTTAACATAATTCCTGAGAATCAGTACGGGGTGACTCCAAAAGAGAACTCACCCTCCCACATATAAATAAAACAATTTAGATTTTAAAGGCAAAATTTGAGAAAGTAAAAAAAAAACGGCAAAACTACAATTATGTCCTTATACTGTTTATATCACCGTCCTTAGAAAGTTGTTCACAGAAGGTGATTCTTCTTTATTTATACTTATGCAAACTAACACACCAAGGCACCAGATGTGTCCCTTTGAAAGAACAGACAAATAAAGTCACAATAGTTCAGCACAGTAGTAAAATTTCAGTTTATGATAGGGAATAGTTAGAGACTCTAACGCAGATGACATGTAAGTACCAGAGACTAGTCATGCTCATATCGAAATACAGATTCAGATAACTTGATATACTGGTCCCAGGCATGAAAATATCATAATGGGTTAAAAACACATATATTAAGCTAGCCTGTTATTCAAAATAAAATACTTTGGGTTAAACTATCATTGTATTTGACCATACATTTCATTTTCAAATGAGATCTTGAACCTGGTATTATCAATACGACAAATATGCATAAACTATTTTAAGGTTAAAAGCAATTATCTTCTGTTCTGCTGTTTCACTTAATTCAAATAATGAAAATAGAACTAGAGAAATTGTAGTTAACAGCAAAATCTTGATTCAGGTAATTGATCTTA
This sequence comes from Hiodon alosoides, assembly GCA_025775065.1. Lineage (NCBI taxonomy): Eukaryota > Metazoa > Chordata > Actinopteri > Hiodontiformes > Hiodontidae > Hiodon > Hiodon alosoides. Next base: position 19,162 of record JAOYSI010025774.1, on the reverse strand, counting down.
TAGTAAAATACTGTCCCTTTTTTGATGAAAATATACACGAGAGAACCGCAGTATTATCATGATTTCTCTTTTCTCATGAAATTGGTTGCCTGTCAAGAGCGCTATGCAAGTCAAATACCGCAAAAAATGTTTTGAAAAAAGAGTAAAAGGTATTTTAGAAATTCAGGAGGGATCAAATGAATGCTTGGAAGAGGACGTATAGAAACCACGGATAGTTTGGGGAAACGCAGATGCAGAGATTTCAGCTGGGCTCTGTCGTGGCTCCCACCACCTGCAGTCACCAATGCCTTTGTGGTGTGCTAGCCAGGTGGAACATATTGAGGTATTATTCAAATGCAGTCATACAATATCACCCAGGCTTGTCCACAGCCTGCCAGGAGGCCACTCCAGTATTCAGATAACAGGACGGCGTTACCTTTTTTCCTGTAGTACTCGTCCTCGTACCCGTCGGATGAATCGCTTTGGTAGTTCAGCAGCTCGTTCTGGTAGATTTCGGCGTAATCTACCTGCTTGGCCTTGGACTTCTTCCCTTTTCCCTTCTTTTTGTCTTCATCGCTGTCCACCGACCCTTTCTTGGACTTCTTGCCTTTCTTCTTCTTCCGGGAATCCTCCTCCTCCTCTTGCCCCTCGGGAGCCTCGTCGTCCTCGTCCGCCGGCTTCTTCTTCTGCTTCTTGCCGCCCTCCTTGGAGGGCTTGTCCTTGGACCCCATTCCTTCTTCCTGGTCTCCGTCGGCGGACACCGGCTTCTTCTTCTTTTTCTTCTTGTTCTCTTTGTCAGCGGCGATCACGTCTTCCTCCTCGGAGAGCTTATCTGCTTTCTTTTTCTTGTCCTTTGCCTTTGTGTCATTGTTGTTCCGTTCTTCTCCACTCTCCGTGTCATTGCTGATCACTTCATCGTCTTCTTGGTCCTCTCCATCTTGCTTAGTTTTCTTCTTCTTCTTCTTTAGCTTGCTGCTGGTTTCAGACCTTTTCTTTGTCTTTTCCCCACTAGCGTCCCGTGCACCTGACTCAGACTCCTCTATATGTTTCGATTTCCTCTTCTTCCCGTCCGCGACTTGTCCGTTGGCAATCGACCTGCTCTTGCTCTTGGACTTGAGTTGCGTCTCCTCGACGTCATCTTCTTCGTCCTCGGTTTCCTCGGTTCTTGGGGTTTTTTTCTTTTTCGTTGCCATCTTTTATTCATTTACTTCCCTGGCCTCAGTTTCGTAACCCATTCCTGTGTTTCTCAGTGTAAGACAATTCGTTTGACCCATGACACCGTGGCTTAGCTGACACACAGACGGGGCAAATCGGTGCTCATGAGCTCCTGGGTGCGGTCCAAGTGTAACAGGGCAGGTTGGGAAGGCTAGGGGTTAGTGTCGCCTGAACCTCTCCTCCTGTGACTGCAACGGCCACTGCAAGTTCATGAAAAATTACTACACTTGCATGAGTCATGTGACCAGAAGAGAAAGCCTAGTGAAAAAGGAGACTTGCTGGGCGAACTTATCTTGCAGGCTGTTTAGCCCTTCATTATTCATAGTGTTAGGATCGCTTTACGTACCAGGGATGTCTCAGTTTTTTAAACGGCATATTCTCACCTGTCTAAACACTGCAAAATAAGAAGGAAAATCCCAAATAAAGCAGTGATGATGAGACCAAGATTGGTTTGGAACACTTCTATAATATTTAACTAGACAGAGAGCAGAGCACCAACGATGTCTTCTTCTGCTGCAGGAAAATAAATGTTGTTTCAACACATCAGATTTATGTTTGTCTGTCAACGGTGGTCTATACAGTGAACACAAGACATCTGCTGTACAGATTAACATATTGTGCAGTTGGAAATTATATATTGTTGCCAGGTTTCCTTGTATGCACACAAAAATTAGAGAACTTATAATACAATTATACATCAATTATGTTTTATTTTGTTGTGTTGTGTTATTGTGTTGCATGAAAGCTTTTGGATTCCTTTTTTTCATATTCCCAACTAAACAAAATTTGCAATTAACTTTGCAGTTTGATCATTTTGAATGCACGATGAATATAATAATATATAGTCGAGTAAAAAAAAACAAACATGCTTTTTATAGTGTGTTTGTGGGCATTAGTTAATATGCAATGTTTGATATGAAAATCTGTTGCTTTAAATCACACAATCATACTTACAGGGAACACAGGATTTGAATATGCTGACACCTACTGTTTAACATTAGACAGGCAATACAGTGCACAGCACCTGTATGTATTCTCTGTAAGCATCTTGGATGGGGTGCATTGTCTAGAGGCCTAACAAGAGGCTCTGTATTATGGATTGGCTAAAGCTGAGATGAGGTGAAGGAACTAAAGTTAAAAAGAGCCCTATACTAGTAACATTTATTATCCTTGTTTAACTCTGAGTGCGCAGTAAACATTATTAATGTCTTCTTTTTGTCACAATTTATCATATAACTCTAAAACTCTTAAAAGGTATAGCTACCAAATATTAGAATTGGTGAGTTAGCAGTGACAATAAATTCCTCAGTGGAAATATTTGAAGTGCAGTCTAGATAATTCACCGATGCAGTGCTTGGTAGGCACAAAGTAGGCACATTCTCTCATCTCCTCACACTAAACATAGTGTGATTTAGAGATTCAGGGTTAGAACCTTCCCCGCTGTGTCAGGCACAATTGGTAGAGCGCCTTCTAAGGTTGAGAGCATGGAAGTAGGAAGATGGCTCCTTTTGGTTTGCAGGAGGGACATAGCTTCTGAACCTCCTCAAAGGGCCTGCATCTCCTGCAGTGTGAGACGTGGGGAATGACCTGATAGTGGAAATCTTCACAAGAGTCACGCAAATATTTTTGGGGTTTTTATGTTTTTTTTTGTCTTTTAAATATATGGTGGTATATTTTAAAACCAGTCTTTACATATCAAGGCTTATCTGCGGGGCTCACACTGGTGAAGGGTAGCCAGTCTGAAAAAGGGTTGGATGTGGATTAACAGTAAAATGCTGTGCTGGCAATGAAACCTTCCTCCCTATTCTCAGCCTTTGTTTTCTGAAGACCATCATGTGTTGGGATGCCACAAAAGAAAAATGTAATTTCATTTAAAAAGAATACAATGAGCTGGATGTAAACGTCAGTGGTAAAAGCCCCATTTATTTCTGTTTAAGGTAGGGGTAGGCAACCCTGGTCTGGGGATTCTGCCTCTCCAATTTAATTCTAATTGAACTAATTGGATCAATGATTATTCTGAAACAGCGCAGATGGCCGAGCGTTCCAGCTACTCCTTAACGCTAATTAGAAAGACCTGGAAAATAGGATGGAGGCACAGGTCTCACAATGAGAGCTCAGTCTGCGCTTGGGAGAAAGCCTTTTACCAACCGAGCCTCACCTTAAGTGTTCTGTATGTATACTGATTCACGTTAACATTCTGAGCTGCTGTTAAATTATCATGTCTTCTTATAATATCATTTTAATAAGAACTGCATGAATTGTAAGTCAAATAACTAAATTGCTGTTGCATTGCGCCGACAAAGGACCCAGCGTAACCATTAGATATACAATACAAAGAAAGTAAAAACCAAACAAGTTTATTTACAAACTCTTTATACAGAAAATAATAAAATCCAGATTTTAGGTCAATTCCACAAATTTGTTCAGTCCAGTCCAGTTCCTCCTCCTGATCAGTTCCAACGGCTCAATTCTTGAGTAAATGCAGTTCCATTTATATTCTATTCTTTCAGTCACAGTTCCTCTACGTCTCGCCAATAAAACATCAATGAAGTTAAATTAATCAAAATATAACTTAAAAACATATATGCAATGACAGCCGCAACCATTTATTATGCTTTTTAAAAATTAACTATACGTATTGATATGAAGTATGATATTTGAATGGATTTTTTAAGGCAGTGTGTATGTTTAAACAATACATATGCTACATTAAAACTGAATAGTGTGTAAATGTGGATCAAATATGTAATGAATTATTTGAATGATACCTCAGTATATTCCACCTGGCTAGCACACCACAAAGGCATTGGTTACTGCAGGTGGTGGGAACCGCGGCAGAGCCCAGCTGAAATGATGCACTTCAAGGAAACTAATTATGTCAATAAATATACAATGATTAAAACAACAAATCAACTTTGCAGCGATAACGGCAACACTGACCAACATGCAGAGATGTTCGTTTACATCCGACTGGAGAGAACACCTTAACGTTTCAGTTCTGTCTCAGCATTTGGAATTGGTATGGAATTGGTCCCGCATCTGGAGTGGCAGTAGCTCCGATTGGCCGGCTCACGGCCAAGCCCACTTCCTGCACTGAGCAGGCTCGCTCACTTGTAGCTTACATGCACACACTTCACAGACCCGACACAATTTGGATTTCACAGGCACAATGAGGGCTTCAACTGCAGGAAGTTGTTTTCCACAAACTTGTACTTACTTTTTTTTTTTTTTTTAATACAAAGCATTACTGAATGTACAGCCAGGGGGGAAACGTTGTATGGTTCTGTGAAAATACTGAATTGAATATTAAATGAGCATGTACTGTATATTTCTTAACTCCTTTCGAATGGGCAAATGAGACAAAGCACAAAAACGCAGTGTAGTATTCACAGACAAAATTACCAATGTTATTTTACATAAGGAATTTGCAGAAATGTAATCAACTTCACTTTCTATCATTTGTACTGCATGATCTCATTATTTCCAGCTGAAAAGCATTGTTGGGGCTTTAATATGCAAATTCTCTGAAAATGCAAAAACATTATAATTGCAGGAACCTTTTCAGCGACTGTGAGCATGTTTTGGAAATTAAAATATTGATTAATCCAAAAAAAAGACAGGTCTATCCTGCACAATCCTAGTTGATAATGCATTAAGAGATAGATGATGCTCATGTAAGTATAACAGTAATTGATCTGATTTTACAAGACGGTAGTCTTTCATGTTATGTGTTGTTTTATATTCAATAAATCTAAGCAGCGTCACGTTATTCTTTATTCTAGCCAAAAATTAAAAAAATACAAAAGAAATTCTCTTTTAGCACGTGAGATTAAATTTCAAAGCAATTAAAAATGCAATTTTGGTGAAAATTTGACATGGCCACTTTATGCCAACCAAAAAAAAAAATCATTAAGTGACCTATTTAGAAAGGATTTTAAGATGATTAACACAAATGCAGTTTTCATTATCAACATTGCATTTTTTCTATTATTAAATATCCAAGCTAACAGAACTGTCCAACTACTTTTCAAAGCAAACTGCTCCTCGGGGAACACACACGAAGAATAGAAAGGAAATGCAAGCTAAAATCTTTTTCCAGTTTAAATACCTTTGCAATGTTGAATATTCATAATTCTATACAGTAGAGTAACTCAGCCATTATTTTTATTTAATTAAAAGAACAAGGTTATTGGAAAGACCACTCACATTTAAACAACAAAACTGCATTTTTTTGTGCCCAAAATAATCTTAATTACTTACACGGGACAGTAAGAACAAACACGTAAATCATATTTGACATATAACCCACTGTGAATAAATAAAAGACTAAAAACACAAGAGCATTGCCTGACGCTTGTATTGAAAAAAGTTTCTCCATATAACGTCGAGGAAAGACTCTCGGGATATTGAAATAATGCAAAGCATACAAAACAAACAAAAATCAAACTGTGCTTGGGCCATCACCTACAGGGACTGGTGTGCACCTGGAGGATTCCCCTGCTGTGCAAGTGCAGGAAGTTGAAGATCTCGTGCGGCATGGCGTGGAAGCCAGGCCGGGGCTTGACGTTGTCGTAATAGTGGTGGGTGATGAAGATGCCCGAGGGGTTCATGGGGAAGGCCCAGAAGCCGTAGAGGTGCACCTCCTCGCAGAGCTCCATGGCGGCCGTCACCAGCATGAGGCCGCTGCTCAGCCTCTTCGCCCGGACGCCCTGCACGGACCAGAAGCGCTGCACATTCAGCAGGTACTGGGGGTGAAAGAAGAACACGCCCCTCTGCGAGTCAAAGTCGTCCAGCATGTACTTGACGCGGAAGGAGACGTCGGTGTTGCGCGTGTTGTAGAAGGCCGGCAGCACCACTGACGTGTTGCTGTAGTTCTGCAACACTGAATAGAAGGGCTTCCTCCACTTCTCCAACTTCTGGAACCTGAACAAAGGGAGAAATGTGCCGCAGGTACACTGCTATCAAAAGGACTGACCCAGACCTGTAAACCTGAATAAGACATCTAAACAGCAGGTCTCTTTGGGCTTTAACATGCTTACAAATCCAAATCCAATACTATAAGGTTTTTACATTGCGGACAAAATGAGTAGCCCTTCTACTCAAAAACTTGGTTCACATGTTTAAGAGCAATATTCCCGGTGCCTGATCTATCCAAGGGTGCATGGCTTTGAATGCGCTTGACGGTAAAGATCTGCAGGGGCTTCTCCTTTAGACAGTGATTGGTCGAAGCGGTAATTCTGCCGAAGTGGAGCGTCTGTGAGGGCAGCACAGGGAAACTCCTGATGGTTTGAGAATGTCAACTAGCATGTTGCTCAGTGTTCCCAGTACCAGCAGAGCCCCAGTACCAGCAGAGCCCCAGTACCAGTAGAGCCCCAGTACCAGCAGAGCCCCAGTCCCCCCAGCGGTGCTCTCTCAAGTTGGCAACACCAATTCTTTTTCCGGAACTTGTTACTGTGTTCAGATTAAAGACATTAGATTCTTCATGATGCACATTGCATCACCTCACATAAATTTTCCCTAGCATTGGATTCTATCAGACACTCGGTATTTTTGAAAATTAAAAGCAGCTCTGCAGGCTACCCTCCAGTCCCGAGAAGGTACCTGTGTTCCCCAGCTGACACCCTTCAGAAAAAAATTGTGCAGTGCTTTTATTACATAGCTGAACCAAATCTCAAGTGGATAGCCAATTCAGTTATAAACAAACAGTTCAGTTTTGTTACTGATAGCAAAAAGAGAAATATCTCTTTTAAATTCGGAAGAGCAACTTATTATTATACTTCATATCGGCTTTCCCCGCCCCAAACAGAGGGTAACATACACACAGGTTACAATTGAATACTTGCTCAAGGGCAGAACAACACTGTACATGGATCTGACCCTGTCTCCAGTCTTCCCAGATTCACATACAGAACTGTGGGAAAGTCTTAGGCACCCTAACTTTTAAATAAATGTAGTCTGTGATTCTTTTTTTCTGGGCTTCCTTCTGCATCAGTGTGTCAGTAGAAAAACGTTTTATCTGAAAGAAGAACAAGGAGTTCTGCAACAGATGGTATGGCCTCCACAGAGCCTTGATCTCAACATCACAGAGGCTGTTTGGAATTACCTGGACAGACAGAAGCAAGCGAGACAGCCAAATCTCTAGAATAACTGTGGAAAGTTTGCAAGATGCTTGAATCATGAAGATAATTGTGTAATTGAGTAAATCATGAATAATCATCGTCTAATAAAAATGCACGGCAGTGTACCTAAGAGAATTGATTCAGGGCTTACAAAGGCTTTACAGATTTTTTTTACATGTGCCTAACACATTTTGCACAGCACTGTACGTCAACGTGACAATGCCGTAACCTAAAATGTCCGCAATCGACATCCTTAGCAACAGGAAACGGACGCTGATCTCCTGACGGAACTGGGATTATCAGTAAGCGATTTTAATGATTGAAAAGCAGTGCTTACAAGGGCTTTTCAGTTCACAGCAGGGTTTTACCAATGCAGCTTGAAGCACTGAAAAACAAAGCACTGCAGGGGTTACTGATAGCCCCAAAGGAGGGCACATGTCCCAAGTGTCTTTGTTTCTCTTAGGTTATATGAGCGCTTCTACTAAAATGAACTAGCGGCCATATATGATTGCTGTTTATCTTCATTTTTGCACACTGAATGATATAGATTGAAAGTCTGAAGCGTATTTCTTTGCATGATCGTCTTCTGCAATGGTTAAGATGGTTTAATTTTAGTTAGCTGACTCTGCTCTGTATTCTTCCCTTTGATACCCAGCTCACTGATTAGCGTTTCATTTTGTATCTGAAGGAGAGTCCCAGCAGAGCACTGTGGCGTCTGTGGGCAGCTTTTAGGTTTGGCTGACAAATCTGAAAGAGGCATAAGACTCTCGGTGGGGTGTGCTGGAGAGATTCCAAAGCACAGACATAAGGATTGCAAGCAAATGTCCACAAATATACTACTCTAGGGAGGAGTCGTTCTGTTTTGGGAAATCACCATAATGTCGACTTCTTCATTTAATACATAAACGGAGAATAGTATGAATATGTTATCACAGCAAACATCTCAAATTGCCATTCTACTCCATTCTACTTTTATTTAGTTTCCATAGCAGCATTAATTCATTCTACTCTAAAATGATGCATCCTGCAGTCTGAATATTAATTACAAGGTGTGTAAAAAAAAAAAAAAAAAAAAAAAACTCGAATTGAGTTTTAATGAGATTTAAAATGTGAAAAAAAGTAATCCTTAAAGTAATCCTAAAGTTTTCAAAATGGCAAATACATTTAACAGCCTCTGCTGCTAAGGTAACAATTAGTTGACTCATTTTTTGGCACTTGAAACCAATTAGAACTTACACTGTGAAAAATAAATGTTAAGGTATTCACTGGAAAACGTTTTTGCCCTTTAGGAGGTTTTGAAAATTGCTCTTTAAAGGGCCGCAGTCCAGCACTGTCAAAGACAGTATTAATAGCGAATATTCATAAAATGAGAACGTTTATAAAAAGGAACAAGGGCGGGGCTGCGAAAATATAACGTGTTATGATATATTACACTAGTTAAACTTTCACTAGACAAAGGGACAAGATGCAGTAGAGCGTAAAAATGACCTCACGGTACCTTTCAGTAATAATACTCGGGTTTATTGTCACAACGTCCGTCTTGTAGCCCACGTCCACAGCGTATTTTTCCGAGATAGGAGGTATGTTGCATCTTTCAAAAATAGAAAAGGCACATATTATCAATGAAACCTTCCAATCCAGGCTTGAAGGTCTGAGCGGACTCCCTCCAAACCTTTTGTTCAGATATAAACTCCCGGCGAAGACGCCCACAGCGCGGTGCAGAAAACAGAACACAACGAGCGCAGCTTTCCGTATTATTATATCATGTTGTGTTAACGTGGTAGATTACATAGATTCACAAAGCTGTCGTCACCTAAATACAAAGTCGGCGGAATCGATCTCCTTCCCGCATTTGCTGTTCTTAATGATCCCTCCGTTGCCAATGACAGCACACTTCTTGAACTGGGAGCGGGAGTAGGGCATGTCCTTCAGAAAGGGGTGAGAACAACGTTACAGCTGATGAGTCACAACCTGACTCTATTTCGCCCAGGAATATACCCAACCACACGGAGCTCGCCTTCTCCTGGGTGGCACCCTACTTTCATTGAACTGGTTATTTCTGATTGACAACTGGGTGTTTTTCTTTTTTTTTTTTTTTTAACACATCCTAATAATCAAGTTACTATACCGGAACTCCCACTTAAGGTAAGCATGGCAATTTTCTTGGGACATGTAAGAAGGAAGAAATGGGGCAGCTAGAGTATAAATACATAAATACAACTTCAGTAAAAATACAGCCTAAGACATTTGTATTGAATAAAACTAGCAAAGTAACAGTTTTTAACACCAAACAAGAATCCAGGGATTTTTTTTAAACACCAGGCAGGCATTTCCTGTAAAGATAGGAATACTACGAAACAATCGGTTTCAAGTCTGCTGTTTGGCGTTTCCTCCATGGAAAGGACATGCATTATAGCCTATAGGGTTAAAGTGTATCTTACAAAATATCTTTCACAACATAGCTCGTCATAGCTTCATTAACTCCATCTTAGATACGCCACAAATACAGTTGACCTTCTCATCTATTTCAGGTGCGAGTCTGTCCCAGTTCTCAAATATAAAAATGAGCACGCACCAAATCCTTGGGGTAGTCAGGGACACTGGCTTACAGTAGCGACATATTTCTTCAGCCACTAAACTGGCTCATTCATCTCAAAAATTACAAAACATTGTCCTCGGCTTTAAAATGGAAAGCTTAAGGTCTACACTATGAGAATGCATGCTAGCCAAATAGGCAAATAACGTAACTTAATCTGTAACCATCAGATCTAGTGTCATGGATGAAGGGTTTGTATAAACAATCTCCATTCATAAAATAGGAAATGAAACGATTTTTTATGTACTTCTGAGCAAAATAGTTAATAAATAAGGGGAGGGGGAAATAAGTTTGAATTTAGTTGACTCACCATTCACTGGAGAATGCTGTTATATGCCATTAGTTAATTGTGGGACTGCAAATTTCAATTGTGTGATCAGTACAATCAGTACAATCCTCTGAAGTTGGGGGAGGGTCAGCAGACAGGCTTTTAGCCGATCCTGGCCAGGCACTTACATTGGGGAACATGTTGAAAATCTCGGAGCTGATGTGGAGTATTCCGCTGGTGTCCACCTCGTACCTCAGCTTGGTCCCAGAGGGGGTGTTTTTCTTGGTGGTGAAAAGGAAGGAGGGCGCATTGCAGCATCGGGATAAGGAACTCCTGAAGGGGAGCGGTGGGAGGGGGGTCAGACAAACAAGCAGGTGCATCAGAACAGCAACGCCCGCAGTTCCAAGCACTGCTTGCGTGTATATATTCAGAGGTTGAGATTATGCAACGCATGGTCAGAAAGTTTCAAATATCCCTCTGGGGATATGAGCCGAATGGATTTTCATGAACTGCTTGCTGTGCCTAAATGCGTGCGGAGACTGATCGCTGTGCCGGTCTGTGCACCGAGAAGGGCGGTCAAAGGTACTGACTTGAAAGCATTAGTTTCTTCCTTGTTCTGTTCCCATTTGCAGACCTGTAGATTCCTCCATCGATCAAACAGGTCAGACGTCTTCACCCTGGGGAGAGGTATAAAAGCTAACACTACTGAAGGGGAAATAGTGGCGAAAAATTAGCCTCACCTGTAAAGTTTTCAATGAAATTCTCACATAACTACACTGCTAGGCTTAGTTTCCTGTATCAAAATGGATTTCACTTTAGCTTGGACCCAGCAGACGCTGCTTATACCTTGACCGGCAAAGGTTATCGAGTACTTTGCACAGCGTGAAAATGGTTCAGGTCTCTGACTGTTTAATAGGAAAAATACTGTAGTCGCTTTTAATGTTGTGGCTGCCTTTCATTTGCCTTGTGCCCTAGAGGAGAGATGGCAGAGGCCAGAAATAGACCAGCCCCAAATAGATCTCCTTCAATTGACATTTCTCTCAATTAATTCAGCCCTGTGAGTCCTATTGGATGAAAGACTGCTTAAATGCAAGAGCGACTTCACTGCCAGCTGTATGACATATTGCGGCCCGGTAAAGATTACACGAGGGCTCTTGCTAAGAGAAACTCAGCACTTTAGTCCTCAGGATTTTCTATTCATCACCGATAACAGCACAAATCATGAGGAAATGGGGGGGGGTTCGGTGAGATCATGTGGAAAAAGAAACATTTTCGGTTTCCTACAGAAAAGTGGGAAACATGTTTTATACACAAAGATAACGCAAGAGCAACAACCTGTAAAGAGAAGCTGCAACCGGAAGTGAGCGGTCAATTAACGCAGAGCACATGACCATGTACAAAATGCAAAGTTATCATTATCATTGTTTTTACTTCATTAAGTTTCGTCAATGCAAAAACTGCGCGGGGGCACTTGAAGCTAAGCCCTTTGCCGAGGCAGCACTAGAGTGGGGGACTTTGTCGCGACTGAGATCAGACACTCACATGGTGAGAACCTTCACGTCCATGATCTCCTGTCTGAACTCTTTGCATGTTGTGGAGTTGAACTCATAAGGACCATCGTACAGCTCAAGATACCTGCGGGAAAATGCACATTTAGTCTAATGCTGTCCCCTCCGTATCCTGCTTTTGAAATAAACCACCGGTTAGATTGACGTTACCAAATGCACACCTAATATTTGCCTTTCGAATGTTCCAATAGTCCACTTGAAAACTACCGGGCCCTCTCAAATGGATATGATCAACATATTTCAGATCTCATATTTTAGTGCTTGATACAAATTAAACCAAAACATTAAACATATCATTCAAACATTAAAATAACATGATTTAAAGACACTGTGGTGGCATTACAGAGTGGAGAAAAACAAATAAATTTAATGTGTCGAGTGTACATGGGATTCGTGGACCAATTTTTCCACTCAACATTTACTTTCTCATTTCCTGTGATTTAACTTTCACTGTTGCCTAACAACCCACGTATAAATAACAAGGCCCATCTTTTACACATAAGGTATGAAACGAAACAAAATTAATTAAGAGATGGAAAAAGATATGTGGGCAGAAAACCAGTTCATCTGAATTTTTTTTTTAAAGACTATCAGTGTTTGATGGTTAACACACTTAACCAAAAGCTATAGGTATATATTGTCCCTTGGATGCAGAAAAAAGCCTTTCCACAGTCAGTCTGTTTCTGAAATCCAGACTAAATCCTTATATTATAACACATATTAACCTATAGCTAAATTAGATGAACAGGGTTCTCCAATAATCCAGTTAATTTTTGTTGTTATGTATGTAATGTTTTGTCTGTGAAACAAATCCTGACAAAATTAATTTATTTTATGTTTATTGATAGACCTTTTTTTATCAATAGATTTTTTATCATAGAAACTGAAATACTAACATAAATTTTACACATATTTATATGCACCTTACGTATCATCCTCAACAATCTGACCAGTCGAATATTATCCACCTATATTAATTGATTATTTTTTTATTGATAAGTTTGATGATACTCTGCCCATTGAAATAATATACAGCTGAGGGCCTTTAACGTTTACATATTCAACGTGGTTTCCATGGTTAAGACAAATCAACAATGAAAGTACTTTAAAAGAATGAGGACACCTGGGTAAAACAAATACAATCATTAGAGACAGAAATTGGATTGTCAATGCATCACATAAGAAAGGAAAAAAACAATAATAAATTGTGACGGCTGTGCCAACCCTCTGACTTGTTTAAGATTTCCTTATTGTTATTATTATTGTGTTTGGCTGCTATTGTATTTGGCACCCATTCATTTGACTTGTGCGGTCTACTCTGTAATGCCTCTTTTCAAGGTGGTGCACGACTTTTCTTGTTATGACGGAGTAGACTTCCTATACCCAGTTGCGATTTCCACAATGCTGGGAGGAAATCCAAACGTGGAGGTGTAAAAACATAACGGCCCAAAGAGCCGTGTGAACTTTACGAGTTCTTAAACAGCACTTTAATGGATGATAATATTGATCCGTTTCAGAGCAGCCCGAGAGAGGCTCCACGCTATTTGGCGCGCTGAAGGGCTCTCATTGGGAGCCATCTGGCTGGTGACCAAGTGCAATTGCTATCGGGACACCATTGCTATCGATGGAGAGGTACCAGTTCTGCCACCATCGCAGCCAGCTGGGTTTCAGAGCGATAGTCAAGAGGAGGAACCTTCAACATGAAGGGTGATCTAACACTGCACTGTGTGCAGGTGTAGGAGAGCTACAGTACAAGCTGGCCCTTTCTAACTTTGCTGTCAGAGACCCGTCAAAACAACTACAAGTATATTATGTGTGTTGGAACTACACACATCTCTGTTAGCCAGATGGATGCATGCTATGTGAAGAGCATACACATGGTAAAAACTGCAATCGCTCCCTGACTTAACAAACATTGCCATGTAAAAGTAAAAATTGTATTTAAAATCATATCAGACCAAGTGCAGCTGTGTCCACTAGTATATGAGGGGTGAGTTTGTTCATTGTAAACAATGGTTACAATTCCTCATTATCCATACAAGGGCTGCTTGTATGTCTCTCTCCTCTCATCCAGCACCAGGCATGTGGAGGATTATATTTATGGATGTGGGCGGCAACACCTCCGTGAGTTGACGCTGCCAGTGGGTCACGCATGGGCTCGAGGTGAAGAGGGTGACTAGGAGGCTGTGCCACAAATTGAAGGAAAATGCATGACATTTTACCAAAGGAAAGAAACCAGGCTCTGGGTGGAATCTTTGAGGATTCTCTCAGTCACCTTTTCCCTGTTTGGGAGGCAAGGCATCGGCACAGAATGAAAACAACTAAAATGCTTCTGCTGAGCTTGGGTCTAATTCCACTTCATCAGTATATATCACCGCATTGTCCAAATGCAGTCCATTGTCTGATAATCGAATTAAAGGCATTTATCTCCTCTGAAATAGCTTCTTTTTTTTTTTTTTAGCATTGGGCAGCAATGGCAAACAGGGAATAAAATCGTTGTTAGTTAAAAAAAGTTTAAAAAAAAATAACATAATGACAAGATGAGCAAAGTCCAGGAAAAGTAGGGGCATGTTAATCTTGAAATGGACAATGTTAGTGCTTTGTACTCAACAGATCGGGAAAATTGAAAACATTTAGAGTGCAAGTAAAATGGGGTGAAATAAAACACAATATGGGTGAGCAAAATAAACACATAATCCCACAGCTTAGGCTCGGAGGAGTCTTTTAACCACACGGGTCAGACTAGCTAAACCGAAAGATGTCATACAGTCGGTCATCGGAAATTATTAAGCGCCTAATTAACAGTATAAACATAATATTACTAATTCCTTCACAAACAGAATGAGTTCCTGAATCAACACAGTGCGTTCTTTTAGAAATATACATCAGTAAAGACTACATATTTAACTGAAAGCCAGTAATACAAATTTAGACTTGTTAAAATCATCAAAAAAGAGTCTTGCAGCAGGCAAACACAACTGGGAAGATGGGAAGAGTAAGGAAAGATCCGGAAAGGCAGAGTGCAGAGTATTAAAATCCCCCCCCCCCCCCCCCTCCATTACTTCGGTGGCCATGGAGACGGCACCAGCGCTGTCATTTAGAATGAACAGTGTAAGAGAAGTTAACAAACTCATACCAATATCTGGTACTGTTCACTGGTGGTTCCACTTTTACATAGCTCGGACTGACGCTTAAAATTATGGTAACTCAGGGATCTGAAGCCAAGTATCGTTCTGTTTTCTTCTTCACAAATATAATTTCCAGCTTATGCAGGAGAATGCAGCAATAGGGCAGTTAGGCAGGCAGGCAATCAGGCCACAGGAAACGTGTGCAGCACACATGACACACAGAGTCAAGACAAGGTGTTCTTGAAATGTAGAAATGGGTGGCAGAATGAGACAGAGAGATACAGTACAGAAAAGCCATAACATCAAAGAGGAGCCTCTTCGGCCCGAGCCTTCTCAGGACAAGGAATCCAGCAAAGGGGAGATATGAACTCAAGTAACATGCAAGAGAAAACCTGCAGTGTAACAACCACTGGAAATATGAGCAGTCGAGCCGTTTTCACGACAATGAAAAAAAAAGGAAATGGGCATTCCTGTTTGTAAAAAAAAAAAAAAAAAAAAAATTCCCTCAAAACTGGCCTACCTTTGAGAGCGTGTTTTTTTCTTCTGAATATCGGATAGGCAGGGAGTGATAATAACGGAGTTCTGTGACTCTGTCTGGTGTGGAAAATTCTGACGGAAACATCTGTCAACATGCAGACAGGTAAGTTAGCGATGCCTGAGATTGTGTGCGGCGTCTTTCCTCTCAATAATAAAGACAATTTTTTAAATGACGCTTTCCTATTTCTGTCTTATTCCTCAACAGTAAATAGGAGGGAGAAAGAATACTGTGCACCGGCAAAAATCTTTCAACTGACTGAGAGGAGTTCATAGACATATCAACCTCCCAACTCAAGCATGCATGATACACCTGATTAAAAAATCAAAAATCAAAACCTGATCTGTCCCTACCACTTGTGTGTGTGTGTGTTTGTATAATCAATCACTTTTTAAATGGTACCTTTTCTTCCCATTTCTGGCAGGCTTCTGTGATCCATCATCGGAGAAATTAACAGGCCCGGTCCAATTTGTCGTTTCGTCTCCTTTGAGTCGGCTAAACTGTGGTCCACTAATAAGAAAATGAGTCAGTTTATTTTGTATTTATTTACTTTGTAATGTGTTAAGAACTGCACACACACACAGTTATTCAGTACATAGATTGCCCCTTGGTTTATTAGAAACGTCAGAAGCTGTTGCAAGGGCTTAGAAAACACTTTATGCAAATACAGTTTTAATTATTCGCGTGCTTTCTTCCTGCACCTTATAAAACTGAAGCACAGAATGAGCACATCATTTCACTCTCAGTATTTGCAGAATACAAAAAATATCCCTTAATTTACCCAAACTGATTAGAAGTTGTTGTACTCAATTAGGCTGAAGTTAGATAACTGGGTTATCATACAAAAGTGAAAAATGATAGATTTAGCTTTGTTACGGACAAAATTTAAAATTTAAAATAGAAAGTAAACTTTCATGAAATTCAATACAAATTCAAAGCATACAAAGCAGAAAACACAAAAATCCCATGTTCATTTCAAAAGTATTAAAAGATCAGGCCCACTAGTTTTGTTAATATTAAAGATTGTTTCAGCACACTTCCAATAGTATGAACATATAAAGCCAATGTGCAGGACACCCCTATTCACTTGGAGTTTACTGTTCGCTCCATATAACAGCTCTCTTTGGCCTTGTGACATTGAGTACTATTTGAATCATATTAGTACAATGGGGAAAACCATTTTCTCTGAATATATCTCGTCATTAAATTTTTCTTGACTTTGCTGGATGAAAAGCGATTTAGCATTGCATTATACTCTAACTGCGAGTATTAACGTAATGATATTATCACGATAGCTATGCGTGAATATGTTTCTGTGCTTATCGTACTTCTATATTTCATTTAAAAAATATTTTCTATGTACATATCCTAGAAATGGTCTGATCTGCAATTCTACATTAGCCCAATAGATCTATAGTCTATATATCTATATATATATAGTCTATACATTTTAATATTTTTAATCAGCATCCTAAAGTTTTAGACAATGTTGCGAGAGCCATGTTCATAAGGATTTATTAACTAACTACTGAAATGTTTGTACTGAACACAAGAGAAACCGAATACGCACCAGAATTAGAATATAGTAGTAGTACAATTCAGGCTTTTTAAAAATAGTCATAATATTAGTATAATTATTATAGATTAGTATAATAATCATAATATTAGTACAATTGAGATACGTCTCAAGTCTTCACACGTTGTTAGATTGAGATTGATGCACTTCATTTATACGAAATTTATACTTAACGGTTTACACTTAAGTGGCACAAAATGATGTCGTGTCCAAGTTGTAGCACATCTATATGCTCTCAGCCCAAGCTTGTGCCCCCTACGGGAGGGCATAGGCTCTGCAGACCTGAGCAGAACAAGGTCATTTTGAAGGTTTTGAATTGGATAAGACACTTTAAATACACCTGTATTGCCAAGCAAAGTAAATGTTAAACAGTTTTGAAATTTGTCACTCCAATAACCAAACTGAAGTCAATAAGAACTCTATATATTTATTTATTTGCACTGAAATTGCCACAATTATTTTAGAAAATCTGCTAAAAACGTGCTTAGCTGAAAATATAACAAATGTAATTAATCTATTAACTATTGTTAAACTACCACATTCACACGTAGCCACAAGGCTGTTGTTACCAACGAGGCTAAATGCTAAAATCTGTTTCAGACTCAAATTAGACTGCTTAAATTGAAAAGTACAAATAAATTATTTTTGTACTTAAAAGTTTTGTTTAAAAAAATATATCTTGTATTAGTATTTAATTATAAATAATTACATAATAACTTGCAGAAACAAACCAGACTAACATAACTACTTAAAAATTCACAGGGTTGAACTTTTATGGCCGTTCTGTCCTGTTCGAACAGATACCTATAAAAAATCCAGCATTGTAATCATATCATAATTTTGTATTAAACTGCCCGTAATATTTTCCCTCATACTTGGCATATTAGATGAACAGATATGAATACTCAAAATAAAAGGAATAAAAACATTTTTAAAAAGCAAACAACACAGTTGTCTTAACATCGGCTAACAAAATCAACAGATTTTTCTTTACTTATAAAACTTGTGTTTGGGAGTCGCTAAAATTTGCAAAAGATATAACACAAATTCTTCATATCAGTCAAATAAACATATCCGTTTTATCTAAAATGATCAATTTCTATGACAATGTCCACTCCCCACAGTTATAAAGTATTCAGTATGAAGACATTATACAATAATTTATTTGTTTAGACGGCTGCAACGTAAACTGTTTTTCTCCAGGGATGAACATAAATGTAGTGTTGTATTAAAGAAATGCATTTGGTTTTATTAGGGAATTTTTGTTTTTCATTCCCCATATTTAAAATGATCTACAATTATCAAATGGTCATTTTCATAATAGTATACAATTATGCTCCAATAACCGACTTTTTACTGTTGTTATCATCCTGTCACTAAATCTAAAAATGGAGCCAAAGGGGAATGGGAAATGTTCATTCAGAGTAATTAGGAAGGCAAGGAGGTGGGGTAAAGCTAAACGAGCAGCCAGTGGGATATTAGAACAGGACCCTTCATTAAGTTGTTCTGGAACAGATTCAGGGGGAAAGGGAGAATCTGGAGCACAGTTGAGGCCCAGAGATAGTTGGCGGAGATTGGAGAGTAAGTAGACAACTTTGCTTTGGACGATCTCGGAAACTCTGAGGCCGGAAGTAGGGAGACCCGCCACTAAGGAGCGCCAGTTGTCCTGGCAGGGTTACCAACAGGATTTCTACCAGGAGAGTATGTATAACTGAGTATGAACCTTAAATTGTTTTTTTTATGAGCAGGGTAGTTTATAAAAGCCTATAATTAACTTGATAGTACTTACAAAAAAAATTTTTTATTCAGTTAATGACATTGAATTATTTTAGGTAATTGGGGAAGATCGCACTCGTGTTCAATCCATGTATTTCCCATATATATGGGACAATATATGGACCTCAGATACTTGAGGTAATGAAGGCCTTGAAGAATCACTGACAAACTTCAAAATCCCAGCCTTTATGGCCAATGAGGTGATTCTCACAAAAAAACATAATATTCCAGTGAATTCCTAAAGAAATCTGATTCGTGTGATTTTAAGACATAGCTATTATATGCTACTATTACCAGTTGCAAAAGATGCAAGACACTTTCTTCTCCATTAGTTAGTGAATACATTTTCAGTATAAATCTGATAAATCTCAAAAAAATAATAAAGAATAAGTAGGTGCTTTT